>KN475723.1:2930-54527 GCA_000787095.1 Periophthalmodon schlosseri | reverse complement strand
TTTGCAGAAGATGAGAAGCTGGGGACAGAAGAGCCGGTCTCAGCTCCAGAGCCCACTGCAGCTCCTCAGGCCTCACAGACCCTGGGCTCAGTGGAGAGACTGGTGATCCACGCTCTGGTCAAAAAAATGCTAAAAAAGCTGCCGGCCAAAATGAGGTCCCACCACGACAAAGTAGTGGAGACTCTGGAGAAGGCTCTGGACCAGTTCAAAGTCCCAGATGACGTTTATCTCAAACCAAAGAACATCAAGAAGCTGGGCAAAGCCATAGCCCGAGACTTGATCTACGAATACGGCTCTGCCTCTAAGCTCCTGGGGATGGCTTTGGGATCAGAGCCTACAGAGTTCCAGAAGGACACCACAAAACATCTGAACATGCGCCTCGACGCCTTCAGGAACCGGCCCAGAACTGGACTGGCCCGATTCTTTTCACAATGGGACAAGCCCAAGAAGAGGGCCTCTTAGACAGCGCCCATGTGTTCTTTAGGAGGAGTCACTTATTTGGGAGGACTCACTGAGAGGACACTTCAACTTTGTTCAAAATGCATTTAAAAATAAAAAATAAATTAAAAAAAACCTTCCCCCCTAAAAAATCATTGTTGTTATTTTCTTTTGTATTTTTCTCTCTTAAAGCAGCACTGCATAACATTTCTGGTGGAGAGCACATCACCTGCACATGCATGTTTTTTTTTAAAAGTATAGCCAAGTTGCATTTAAGAAATTTCAACCAACAGTATCATAGCAACCAAAGAGCCAATCTGGTGGCTGTTGAAGGTAACGCCCCTTCCATTTAGAAACGCTGTCAATCAAACCTGTTGCTAACGATAGCCGGAGCGACCTCGGGAAAGAAGGCGCCTGATTTGTCTGTTATTAATGTTCATATCTTGATTTACAGACACAATAGTGAAATAAAAACCCCAGGATCAGGAGCGACCTCGGGGAAAGAAGGCGCCTGATTTGTCTGTTATTAATGTTCATATCTTGATTTACAGACACAATAGTGAAATAAAAACCCCAGGATCATGTAGAGGGTTAATACGAACATTTAAGACCAAAATGACGAGTCTGACAGCAGCAGTTACAGAGAGAGGGGACACAGTTTTTACACAGAAAGTGAATTGGAGCCAGAGTCAACGGAGCCGGAAGTGCGTCCATGATCACTTCCTATTTGGAATGCAGCGGCTAGCGGGTTAGCTATGTCCATTTATATACACACTCTATGGTTTAAAGTGAATGTCAGTAAATTTTCATACATTTCATTTTTTAAAGAATGCCTATTTTTAACCAGCTGGCCCTGTACTATAATGAAAAGTAAGCAATGGACTAATAATAATCAGACAGGTTTATGTCAAACTGGATCTGACATAAACAGCTGGGCCTAAGGTACGCAGCTAACGCTAGCAACTTTACACCATAACGGTTTATGTAAGAGTGTTTTATTCATGGTCAGGATCCACAGTGAGATAAACTAGAGCTTCTATCTGCTTCATTCAGTCGTGTTGTGTCCAGTTAAAATCACAAAAAAAAAAAAAAAAAAAAATCTTAAACAATGACATATTTTGTATATTAAAAATTAAGAATAAAAACTGTTCCCCAAGGCTCACAGTTAGTTAACAATTAGACATCTGGCTATTTAAACTTTATTTTAAAAAAAAAAATGTATAAAATTATTACAGAAATTCATTATTAAAGCCAATTCAAAGTGTTATGACTAATTTCTTTCTGCAGATGTTGTTTTGACGAAGGTAAAGATATGAATCATTATACAGACAGGGAGCCATTGATAGCAAGACGCAAGATTAACATATCCAGTTTTTATGTGGAAATCGCATTGATGACTTATTCAGGAACTGGACATCAGCCAAGAACTCCTCACACTTAAACCCTCGTCACTAAATCTCTTCCCAGAATCCTGCAGTCCAGTGTTACGCAAACTGACAATGATCTCACCGTGTTTTGGCCAAGCATATAAAAATGTACTAGAGCTGGATACAGGTTCAAAACAGTGACTCAAGGCACATCTGGAATTTCTTCAACGATAAAATAGAAAAACGTGAAGCTGGCTCCAAATAAAACATTTTATTTTTTACAGTCCAAACGTAATACAAAGTTAGATTCATTGCTTGGTGGTAACAATTATCAGCAAACACAGAGCTCTTTCTGGTTTGAGACCGTGTTAATCTATTGTATGAATTGCTATGAAATATGAAACGTTAATTAAGTTACAAAATTGGCATACGCATACACACATATTGGGTTTCCATGCTTCTGCGGGGACATTACATTGACTTCATTCACTTCCTAGAGACCGACCCAAACCTTAACCATAGCCACTACTTGTCTAAATGTAACCTAAACCCTAACCTTAACCTATTTTAACCCATGTCTGAACTTTAAATCACGTTTTTGATCTAATAGTAAAGGATTTGGACCCCCATGATGTGAGTGTATACAGATTTTAGTCCCCGTAATGTCATAAATACCCATCCACGCACACAGTTGGAGGGTAAATAGGGACAAAAACATTCAAAACATGGTTGATTTAAAAATATAACATGTTTATAACTCAAACGTTTATTCATTGGTCTGTTTGATTTTAAACTCGTGATATTTTGTGTGTTGCAGAGTATTGATCGAGAGGAGCCAATTGAAGTGGACCCAGCTCCGACCAATGGCGGCCTGGAGAATGGACACGCTCATACAGCAGGTAATAATATCTACGTATTTAGATTTATATTAGAGTTTGGTTTGTTTTATTTTATCTAGTTGAATGCACCGTTTACTGAACATAAAGGTTGTTTTGTATTTATGTTCACAATTATATGACTGACTGTCCAATTAAAAAAGAGAACCATTTTAAAGGTGCACTATGTAACTTTTCTGGTGGAAGACAGGAGAGTTGACGGGGGGGGACAAAGGGGTCTATTGTCCCAGGCCCCAGGGTCTTAGGGGCCTAATTTTGGATCCTCTTCCTATTATTTAGAGGGGGGCCCAAGTGAGGCCTCTTGCCCCGGACCCCCAAACTTCTGTCGACAGGCCTGGTGGAGGGTCTGCCAACTGGTTGTCGAGATGTTATTGCTTTGTCTAGAATGTTCCACAGTACGGCATTAAGCTTATATATCGCCTTAGAGACAAGAAGGTGACGCCACCAGGCCAAGTTATAAGTCAGGTCTGTGGAGCGGCGACCTAGCTCACATTTTTTTCCAAAATAAAAACACTTGTAACTGGATAAATGTAAGCTATATATGTTTAATGCCATACTGTGGAATATTCCAGGCAAAACAAAACATTTCTATAGAGACCAGAACGTAGCGGATCGATAATGGACATGCTGCTTTATATAATTTACACCTTAATACTGGTCTAGTCTTTGGACATTTAGAAAGTTTTGTAATTTTACTTGACTTACTTCCAGATCACTCAGTGGCAGTGGATGGAAAGCTGTCCCCTCCCACTGACCTGCCCCTGCACATGGCGCCCTCCGCAGTTCGGATGCCTCACATGCCCATTACAGCCACCACAAAGACTGCAGAGATCAGAGCTCTGGGATCTCCCATCAGCCCCTGCGGCGCTCAGTCTCCAGCGTCAGACAGTCCCCCTCTCAGCCAATCACCCAACGCCAACCACCTCTCACCTGTTAGAGTTGAGTCCCCAGGTAAGATTGTCCATATATTCAATGTAAGGGGATAGTTGTTCTCTGTACATAAGTAAAAATACTGTTACTTTTGGAGCGGAAGTACTTTCCAAAGTCATTACAACTACGTACTGATTGAAATGTAATTTACAATTTGTACTTTGGACTTCATGGAGATGCTGTTGCATTCATTTAATTACAGGTGTAATCAAAAGTGCTTCGGGAAAACATGCATTCTTACTGTGAATGAGCTCGTCTCTCCACAGATCTGACCTGTAACTTTACCTGCTGGTTAACATGGAGATAGATAGGTTTAATGCCATACTTTCCAGGAAACATTCCAGGAAAAGCAAAAACCTTTCCGTGGAGACAATCAAGTTCTATTGTTATGTTGTCTTTTTGTGTAGCGCCCTCTGTGAAAACATGGACCCCAGCTCCGGTCCGGACTCTGGGATCTCCTCGGCTTCAGGGTGAGTTCACATATTCAGCTTTACCTGTGCTTAGATTAAGGCCATGTTTGCAGTAACACTCTGGTATATGATCCAATAAACGCTTTTCTGAACAGACAAAGATTACAGTTTTTTGTTGTTTAGTGTCTTCAACTTTTTTTTTTTTCGAAATGTGTATCCTAAAGGTCCTATATTATGTGAAAGTGACTCTTGTGAGGTTTAAGCCATGTTAGAATGTTGTTACCTCATCAAACATACCTGGAGTTGTATTTTGTTTCATTCATGCATGTTTGAGCAACGCTTTAGTATTAGTCTGTCTACATCTCTGAAGTTCAAAATGCTCTGTTCCACTTTGTGATGTCATGAAGCTGTAGTTTTCAAGTTAACAGCTCCTTTTACCTTTTGTTCAATAGAGATCAACCATTCTAAGGCTGATATTATCCAAATGGTTCTACTGAAGGTGTTTGGATTTTTAAAACACCGTGGAGCACTTCCTGTATTACTATGACATCACAAGGTGGAACAGAGTGTTTTCGGTTTGAAAGAAGAACTCAGCATAAATATGCAGGGTCTGTGTGTTAAACGTGTGAATGAAACAAAACACAACTCCAGGTCTGTTTGTGATGAGGAAACAACATTATAACATAGATCAGAAAATAGCGTAACATGGGTCTTTTAATCCCTGCACAGCACTTTTTTAAAAATTTTTTTACAGTTCTGTTTTTTATGATCCTGATTTAATATAATAACTTGGTTTGTGATTTACAGAAAAGACCAATTCTGCTCCTCCAAAGTGCGTCACATACTCTGGACTTCCACAGCAGGACAGGTAACCAAGAGACATCATTTCAAAAGACACAAGTATCATTTTTAGACCAAGTATTTCAAGATGTAACGTGTAATATGCGTATGAACTTTATGTTGAGAATGCGTTTGCTCCCCTCTCACAGAGACAGCGATGTGATCAGTGAGCGACCGGGGGGAGAGAGGAGGAGGGAGCTGGTCCGGTCTCAGACTCTGCCCAGAAACATCGGCGCTCAGGCTCGACGCTCCATCTTTGAGAAACTGGATTCGGAAGCAAATAACAACAGGTACATTATAATTTACGTTTTATATTTATACAATTTTATACACTATGTTATATAGGTAATAGTGAATCTATCACATTTTTCACAACCTCTTCTCTTGCACCAGCTATTTCACGTCTTTCACTATATGCAGAGTTCCCTCTTTGGTGTCCCTCTAGGCCTGTTCTAGAAACCTGGTCCTGTCTGGTCCTGGTTCAGTCCGAGCTTAATGAGGGTTGTACAATACTCATGATTCAAGTTACTTCTCCAATTACGAAAATGTAATTAGAAATACAATTAATTACCTTCTGTTCAGAATGATATATGTGCTCTTTCTTTCGGAGCAAAACCACTTTTCTAATCTATACAGACTTTTAAACAAAAGTTTCACAAATATTACTATTAAATATATATTAGGTCTATCATTTCTGCACAGACTTGTTTTGACAGTGTAGAAGAAATTGTTTGAAATAATTGTGATTTAAATCATGAGCAAAATATTATATTTTTTACCAACACATTAAAATTGGGACTAAACCAGAAACTAAACCCAAAACTAAACCAGAACTAGTCAAAAACTAAGCAAGGACTAGAACGGGACCAAACCAAGTCCACATCAGAGCTAAAACTACCTACATTTTGGACCAAATAACAACAAGTGAGAATGCATCCAAACAAAGATAACTTCAACATCTTTAAGTTTGTTATATGAGTTCAAAACCAGTATTAAAACCATCCTTCCTCTGTTGCAGGGGCCCCAAAGCCGTGGATTCGAAGCCCAAACTGAAGCGCTCGCAGAGTTTTGGAGTGTCCAGCGCCAGCAGCATCAAACAGGTGCTGCTCGAGTGGTGCCGCTCCAAGACCATCGGATACCAGGTACTGAACAGTTAAAATATTTATATACAACAAACCCGTACTACCAGAACATATCCTTCAGTATTTACAGTGAATTGTTTACTCAAGTTGACTTCAAAACACCTGGATTATCAAGATACTGGTTTTATTTCTTGCTGCTACTTCAGTGTTATGGTATAAGAAGGTTTATCTTCAGAAGCAGCAAATTTTAGGTATCTGTACTTAAAACAAAATTTTACAGTTGGTACTTTTTACTTTTACTTCACTACATTTGAGAGCAGGTATCTGTACTTTCTACTCCACTACATTTTGAACAGGAAAATTAAAAGTATTTTTCATTGTTTGAGACCTGCTGAAAAGGCCAGAGCATTTATCTTTCATTTATCTATTTATCAGAGCATTTATTTTTATCAAACAAAAACATATAAAAATAAAAACAGCTAGAAAAAAATAATATATTCAGTTTTTCAGCTGAACAAAATTCAGCACAAATCTTTATCAAAATCACTACATTTGAAACCTTATGAGACCTCAAAAGCTGCTCAAAATACTTTTACTTTTTGCTTTTTTACTTTTTTTTTTTTTTTTAACTTTTTTTACTTTTTTTTTTTGCTTTGGTATCTGTTCTTTTACTTAAGTAACATAATTGAGCACTTCTTCCTCCACTGATCAGAAGGCTTTGAGCTGCAGTGTTGACATAGTAATAGTAGTTGTGGTGGTAGTAGTAGTGCTAGCAGTAATAGGTGCATTCATTCAATAGGTGCATGTGGTAATTGCTAACACCAATAGTAACATCAATAGTTGTATAGTAGTAGTAGTAATAGTAGTAACAGAAATAGTAATAGGTGCAGATTTGAGTCATGAAGGTGTGGTAATTGGTAGTAGTAAGTAGTAGTAGTAACATAGTAACAGTAACAGTTGTATAGCAGTAGTAGTAGTAGTAGTAGTAGTAGTAGTAGTAGCAGAAGTAATAGTAGTAGTAATAGGTGCAGTTTTAATCGTGGAATGTATGGTAACTGTTAGTAGTAACATAGTAACAGTAATAGTTGTATAGCTGTAGTAGTAGTAGTAGTAATAGTAGTGGTAGTAGTCGTAGTAGCAGTAGTAGTAGGAGGAGTAGTAGTAGTAGTAGGAGTAGTAATAGTAGTGGTAGTAGTCGTAGTAGCAGTAGTAGTAGGAGGAGTAGTAGTAGTAGTAGGAGTAGTAATAGTAGTGGTAGTAGTCGTAGTAGCAGTAGTAGTAGGAGGAGTAGTAGTAGTAGTAGCAGGATTAACAAGAACTAAAACTACTTTTGGTTAAGTTTTACAATTTTGAATATAGCTTTTTAATGAACTCAAATCTGTCTCTTTTTAATAGTTTTAATTGTCTAAAGTGAAGTTATAATTACTGTCCCATTGTAAAGCTCAGTCTGTCTGCCACCCATGACTTCATTTGCCTTCTGTAATACTTGTGCCATATTGAATTGTATTTTACACTTTAAACTGCCAGTAAAATGGACCGGTTTTACTGAAGGAGGGACGACACTTGTGTAACCTCCAGTGTGGACTCTGCCAGCTGTTACATGTGGTTCTGGTTAGAGACCAAAGACCAGACTTTTATTAAGTAGAAGCTCACCACACACACTGAAATATATTCACATGGAGAGCAAGATGTCCATTTGATTTGAAGCAGAAATAGTCTGAAATGACATTATTTTAAAAGAATCCTCTAGACTCAAAGAAAGTAGGACAAACCACAACAGTTTTGTCTGTAATTGTTATGAGAAATACAGACCTGAAGACTTAGTGAAAACCACATTAAAGCTGCAATGTGTAACTTTTCTGGTGAAGGGTCTGCCACCTGCTGGTCTCCATGGAGATGTTTTTGGGTTTTTTAGCCTGGAATGTTCCACCGCATGGCATTATGCCTATCCCTCTCCATGGTGTCAAGCAACATCAATAGGCCAAGTTACAGGTCAGATCTGTGGAACGGTGACCCCACTCACTGATAGAATGTTTTTTAAGGTCATTTTAAGCGGTAAAAAAAACATGATAAATAAATGCAACATAGATTAGTTACATGTCATACTGTGGAATATTCCTGGAAAAGCAATAACATCTCTATGGAGACAAGGAGGTGACATTACCTCCAGCAGAAAAGTTACACAGTGCACCTTTAAAGTGTCATTTTAAACAGGCACATTTTTTCTTCTCGAATTTCATGAAGAGGAGTCTATTGCAAATCATCTTCCTTCATCAAACTATCCTATACAAACCATACAAATGTGTCAACACCATACGTATCTAGCTGGTCTCACTATTGTTCAACTTTGCCTTCTTTCTTGCCAAAAACATGATTGTATTTTCTTGTGTGTTTTTGCAGAACATTGACATCCAGAACTTCTCGTCCAGTTGGAGCGATGGCATGGCCTTCTGTGCTCTTGTCCACTCTTTCTTCCCGACGGAGTTCGACTACACAGCCCTGTCTCCTGCCAACAGAAAACACAACTTTGAACTGGCCTTTGGGACGGCAGAGTGAGTCAATAATGAGCTTTGGAAATGTAACTTAACATATTCATTAGTTATTAGACATCACAGGTGTTTTATTTTCTGTTTTGTCAAATTAATTGTACACATACTATTTAAGAAAAAGTAGCTATTCACCACCAAAAACCTTTCTTTTGTCAAATTCAGGATACAATGGCTACGTACATTATGATAAATGGTAAATAGTCACATTTTTATATAGCGCTTTTCCACCTTCAAGACACTCAAAGCGCTTTACATCAAGGAACCACTCAGCCATTCACACACACATTCATACACCAGTGTACGCAGACACTGGGGGTGAGGTGGGTTAAGTGTTTTGCCCAAGGGCGTAAATACAGCATTCATCTGTGGGAGCTGGAATCGCACAGCCAACCTCTGGGTCTGATCGTTCAACCAACAATGTTTACGTTGCGAGCGGGATTCAAAATGCCAAACTTTGGACACTCTGCCAACTGAGCTACTGTCGCCCATGCACTAATAATTTTATTTCATTTCTTTGCATTCAAGGCCCATAAAAACAAAAGATTGCCTGCGCATTTTAATAGACAGATCAGCAGGCTACTTGTCACCATCCTGCTCAACACTCAATTCTAATAGTATGTGAACTGAATATACCGTGATATTATGTTAGATTTGGATACGGTTACATCCCTATAGCTTTCTTCTTATGAGGTTTTTAGTACAATACGCCTTCTCAGCTGAGCCGTCTCTGTGGTATAACCCCCTAAGGCCCAGAGTTGCAGAAACAGACCCTTATAACCCCCAGTGACCCTAAAAGAGAAAATAGGTGAATAATATAACTTAGGTCACAGCCTGTGTGTACGGCTTTACCCTGGATTAACACTTGTGCTTCCCATAGGAGCATAACGTGTGATAATGCCGCTGCAGATTAAGATGATTTGACTCACAGTAATATTCCCTTTGGCCCAGAGCATCAATCCTCTGCGCACTGGTTTAGAGCCTTCTTAAAGAGATCACACATGCACCACTTATATCTGCACAAATCTATATGTTTATTACATATGTAGAGTCCGGCCCTAAGCTCCAAAACATGTTTGTTGGAACCGAGTCAATGTTTTTAGCAATAGATATTTTCAAGATATGTTAAATAACAACAGGGAGGGCAACAAGAAAGTGCTATATACAAACTCAGCCCAGTCCGTGGCAATTCAAGTTTCTAATTTGCTATAAAAATATAAATATAAATGTATTTCTGATTATTGCATTCAATGAATACAGTAGCGACAGTAGCTCAGTTGTGTTTGTCCACTGATCTGTAGGTTGGCGGTTCAAAACCCGCGACATAAACATCATTGGTTGAGCGGTCAGAACCACTGACTCACAGGTTGGCGGTGCGCTTCCAGCTCTCACAGATGAATGCTGTCGTTGTGTCCTTGGGCAAGACACTTAACCCACCAGTGTACGCAGACACTGGGGACGCTGCATTTTTGAATTGCAAACCATCTAAATAAAGTTATATTTACAAATGAGAGAGAAAGAGAGCCAGAGGAGTGCAACATTTTAAAATAATAACAGTATATTGGATAGGATTCACACATCACATTCATACAAGCAGTGTGGGTGAAGTGTCTTGCCTAAGGACACAACAACAGTTTCTACTAGAGACACTGCTTTGTTATGGGTTTATATATATATCACTATTATGAACCTGACAAATTACGTTTTTGAAATATCGCGTATCTAAAAAGTAATAAGTTGTTGTTTTCTTTCAGAGCCAAAGCTGGTTGTGACCGTCTGATCGAAGTGGACGACATGATGATAATGGGCCGTAAACCTGACCCCATGTGTGTCTTCACCTACGTCCAGTCCCTCTACAACCACCTGCGCAAGTTTGAGTGAACCTCCTCCACCCAAAATTACATTACCACAGATGCAGAAGGAGGTAGAGAGCGGTCAAGCGTAGGTGCTCCATTAAAGACAATACTGCCTCCTGGTGGTGACTTATTACGCTTACAGGCACTGACAGTTTGTGTACTGTTGAAACAGAACAGAAGATACGGCAAAAAATAACATGGCCACCTTCTTGGATACAGATTACGATTTCTATTTTATCACGATTCATGTACACTTCTTTGTATTTTTCTGTTGACATTAAATAAAGTCCCTTGTTTCTGCTGAAAGTTGACACCTCACTGTTATTGGTTGAATCCACCTGTCACTCACTCAGAGCCTCATCGAGACTAATAATGGACTGTGACAATGTGACCACAACGGCAGATCGTCGGAAGGATCGGGACACGTTTCGATTTTTATCACTACATCGCCCAGCCCTGTGTTGAAGTAGGCAAAAATACATGTTTTTGATGCGTTTGCTACCTTCACTTTGTACCGTTAGCCACGTAAATCTGTTAGCATGTTGCTGAAGTAAAGAAAAAGGGGTTGTGGGAATTGGTACATCTGCATATACACTGTCAACTGTGGCTCTGTTTTTTATTTAACCAAGAGAGTCCTGTTGAGATAAGACCGGAACTCCATTATGAAACTTTATTCATTTTTTGTGTATTGTGTGTTCAAAAAGTTTGATGTAGTATCGTTATTGACCGAGGATGTGTGTTATTTGTGTGTGGAAGCTTAATGCGTGAGGCTTATACCATGTATGAGTCTCCACTGAGTAAAAATACAGTTTGTCACTTTTGTGTTGTTTTATTATAGCTTTCATCATCACCTGGTATAAATAAACAGTCACTGGTAGACTATGTATGTACTATTAAAATGCTGATGTAAAAATAGGCTAAACAATATGGTGTGACATGAGCAGCTTTTAAATAAAAAAAAGATGTCTCGACCATTTCACTGAGTACTATAGATCACTCGCCACTACTTTGTCTTGCAGCAATTCCTGGATTTTGTGGGATATTTTTGTGTCGGGTTTGCGTGTTCTGCGTGTGTCTAGGTAGGTGACATTTTTCAGGAATTTAAGCCAGTTCTAGCCAAGATCCTAGCTCAAGATCTGAAGATAGTTCGGCCCACATCTTCTGAGAGGTTGAACAGCACTAGATGAAGAAAGGATCAAATGCATTGGTCAAATTTGTTTATGGGAAAGATTAAAAAAAGCAAGTATTAACTGAAGAAATAAAACACAAATAGAACCTTTCCTATATACAGTCATTTCAGGGGGACCAAAACTCAGATCCTTCAATATTAGACCCACGACATGGTTCAAAGTTAAGATATGGGTCATTTAGGTTATAGTTTAGGTTAAGGCGAGTAGTAATTAGGTTAGAATCAGTCTCCATGAAATGAATGTAAGTCAGGGTAATGGATGTGTATTTCATCCATAAGCGCTAGGTGTAAGAAGAGAGTAAACAAAGGATAATAAATATAAGTATTATTGATACTCGTGGCCTCTCTGAGTCTTTATAATGTCTTTATCGACCAGTGCGTTCTCACTACAGGATTATGAAACATACGGTGTTATGTGATTAAAGTTTGTTTATGGCACTTTCAGCTGAACCCGGAGTTGAACCTTTGACCCCAGAACCACCCTTTCTCCTCAATAGGTCAAAACAGCACTAGAGAGGAGGGGGCGGGGCCAGTAATCTAATGAGGATCTGAGAAATACACTGAGAAATACAGCAGATTAATAAAGAGCCGCAGCATAAATCAATAAAAATAAGTTGTGGAAGGGCATCTGGAATAAACAACAAGCCCAAGCCAGTTTTTTGAGGATTTTAAAGACGCAATACATAACTTTTTAGGTGGAGGGTACCCGTGGCAATTGCTTTGCATGGAATGTTCTACAGTATTTGTCATTTATTCAACTACAGGTGTTTTTATTGCTCAAAAATACCCGGAAAAACTTGCATTCTTACTGTGAGTGGGCTCTCCTCTCCACAGATCTGACCTATGACTGGCTTGTCTCCATGGGGATAGATAACTTAATATTCTGGATGGTGACCTGTAGAAACCCTTATGCAGAAAGGTTACACAGAGCACTTTTAAGAGTTTAAACTTTTCATCTACAGGCTATTTATATTCCATGTTCTACTTTTCTCTCCTTTATTCCACTCTATACCTTTGCCCACTTACTTGTTATTATGTTTTATTAGAAAACCACATGGGGAAAAACAAATATGAAGCAGTAAATAATACCTGGATTAGTAGTGTATGGGGCGGGGCCAGTGCAGTGGGTGCTGATGGGTGCAGCTGGGTGGGGCGTCCCGTGGGTGGGCCTATAAAGCAGGTCCCTCCTCCTCTTCATCACTTCTGTCAGATCTGTGATGGCTCTGTTCATGGACTTGGACTTCTCTGGACTCAAACCAAACGCGACCAAAGACCAGCTGGACCTCAAGATGATCTATGGAGAAGAAACGTGCAAAGGTACTACATTCATTTAGAATTAAGGTGTTCAGTATAAAAAGGAAATAGAGCTATAGGTTAATACTGCACTAAAATTGTTGTTGTAGTATTTCTATTTTTTTTTTTTTTTTTTTTTGCAAATTTGCCAAATTCTTAAAAAAAAATTAATAAGAAAGCTATTTTGATCTTTGTAAGATGTATTATTATTAAAAACAAAATCACAATATTCTTTAAATTACAAGATGCATTTTTATTATGTTGGTATTACATTAGAACAGTGTTTCTCAAACTGGGGTATGCGTACAACTGGTGAAGGCGGTGCAGTTTAAGTATTCATTTAATTTGTAGATAAATCTCATAATCTGTTAATAATGGGTTAATTCTTTTTTAGAACTACCTGTCCTTGGTCTAGTGCCATTTTAGACCTGGCTTAGCTCTAATTTAGACTTGATATAGTTTAGATCCGGTGGCACTCGGAAAGCCAAAAATGATCTTAGGTGGTCCTTGGTATGACAGGTTTGAGCCCACCACCTGTCAGTCACATATTGTCATCGTGCATTGTTCCAAATCTCAAATGCACTGTCTTTTACCCCTGCTCTGCCCCTGTCCCAGTGGAGGAGGGGGGGTGTCCTGTGTCCTCTCCGGAGCCCGTGGTGCTTCTGGATGGACAGAGGAAGAGGAAGAGGACCATCTTTAGCAGAGCCCAGCTGTCTGAACTGGAGCAGGCCTTCACAGTGACCCCATACCCCGATATCACACTGAGGGAGAGGCTGGCGGCTCACACACACCTGCCCGAGAGCAAGATACAGGTGAGAACAACCATTGTAACTCATTAATTAATTTATTTATTATTGGTATTTATTTTATGACTAGGAACGATTTTATGACTAGGAACGATTTGGGAAAAATATTTAATCGTGACTTTTCTGACAAGTTTTACTATTAGATTTGCAATTTGTGTTTTAATAACAGGATTTTGTTCAAAGTTCACATTTTAAACGCATCCAGATTAATTGACAAAAAGACTGAGTTAAACTGACACAAGAATCACATTTCAGAACATGTTTGTACAGATCTAAAATATGGGTTTTTATGCAGAACAAAACAAGGTATTTTGTTGTTTGCGGAGAAAATTTCAGCCTTTGCGATTTGCTAATTGTGTCCATTCAAATTGCGATTTCAATTTGATAACGATTCAGACCTAGTTATGTCCAACAGAAATGATTCAAAAGCCAGACTCACAGCTCGTAGCAGTCAGACAGATGTGTTCCTTATAACATCCTAATCCAGTCCACATTCATTAACTTTTCTGGAAAGGCCCTTTTAATCTCATCATTTTGAACACTATAATATTTAATCTGCTCCTTTTGAAGTAGCCTGCGTATCTACAGGGACAATACGAGTTATTTTAACACACCACAGAATCTATGTATGTCATTTTGGTCATTTGAATTGTTGACAGCAGCTCAGTCGGTAGAGTGTTTGTCCATGATCTGAAGAGTTTTGTCATTTTGGTCATTTGAATTGTTGACAGCAGCTCAGTCGGTAGAGTGTTTGTCCACTGATCTGAAGGTTGGTGGTTTGAATCCCGCTCTTGACATAAACATCATTGGTTGAGCGGTCGGATCCACTGACCCACTGGTTGTGTGTGTGTGTCATGGCCATTTATTTAACCTGCTCCTTTTGAGGTAGTTTACAAATACATTTACATGGACAATAGTATATAGAATGGAATTGTTGAATGGGTAAAAAAAATCTTACTTACACGTTTTAGTTTTCAAGTAAATGAGAAGGAATAGACATTTAGATTGTAGATTCATATAATTTCAAAATTCACTATTCCCAAGCTCCTAAACTGATCAAACAAGTGACTGTATTTAATGTAAAAGCAAAATTGTTTTACGAACAAAAAGATAAAAATCTTGACACGAAACTGCTATATTTTTCACTTCTGATTCCTAACCCACACTCACGTAATTTCACACAATTGGTTATTTATTTGTGTCTTTCAGGTCTGGTTTCAAAACAGAAGAGCTCGAAGTATAAAGACTGGCCGCTTGTACAAGTCCACCAAGTCCCTTCAGGGAGGAGGCAGGGGTCCCGTTATGGAGAACTGCCCCGTACCGGCCGCGTTCCCCTCCTCTACCTCTCTCTCCGACATCCTGAGACCAGACCACACACTCAGCTGCGATGAAGTCCCCCAGATATACTCAGACTGGATACATGCACACAACAACCCAATCTCCTCGCCTCCATCTTACCACCACCAGCAACAGCAGCAACCCTCTCTGAGCAACCCCAAAAACGACTGCCGATTCTGGGATGAGGAACACCAACAAAGGCATAGAACGGGGCCCCAGATTTCTGCGTTTTTACCCAGTTCGTTCACTCAAACAATACCAAGACCGAACCAACATTCTACAACTTCTAATAAGCAGTACCAGAGCTTCAGAAAACCCCATGGCATGTCTTATGGAGCGATGGGAGGAGGAGGAGGAGCTGCAGGGGTGGACCAGGTCGTACCAACACACCCCCAGTCTGTTTTTTGGGATCAAGGACATCACTCGTACAATTATCATCCACAAATGGGACCCCCGACTTCAATGGGATACATCTCGGATTTGATTTACAACGCGGCAATCGTCACCAACTTCCTGGAGTTTTGAACATTACAGATATAAAGTAGTAGCTTTAATATTCGCTTGAGGTCTTTTCTGATATAGATCCAGGCAATTCTAAAACAAATCAGGAAAGGGCCTATTTGGTCCTATTTATGCAGTTCATTTTCTGTATGATACCTGTCAAAAATCGGAAACTACTTTCGATATAGTTTTAGTTTTTATTATTATTTAGGTATTTTTTGACAATCCAGTCCTGCCAAAGATGCAGCCTCATACCCCAAGCTATGGAGCGACAACTACATTTCTTTGTCCTTGCCAATTTTTCTGTTTTATATTAGGCTTTTTGACTGTTAAAGCCTAAGCAGTGGTGGGACGTAATGAAGTAAAAGTAGTAAAGTACTATACAAATTTTAGGTATCTGTACTTTACTTAATAAAATTTGACAGTGGAAACTTTTTACTTTTATTTCACTACATTTGAGAAAAGGTATCTGTACTCGCTACTCAAATACATTTTTAAACAGGTCTTAAAAGTAAAAGTATTTTTTTATTATTGTTTGAGACCTGCTGAAAAAGCTGAGTTTTTGTTGTTTTTTTTTTAATCAAGGTCATAGTTTGAGCAAATAAAAATACAGAAATAAAAACAGATAGAAAAAACAATTGCTTCAACTGTCTCTAATGAACAAAATTCAGCTTTATCTTTATCAAATCCAATACATTTGCAGCCTTATAAGACCTCAAAATATGTGTGAAACTTTTTGCTTTTTACTTTAAGTACATTTTTAAACAGGTAACACTTTAAGTAGATCTTTTCATGTGATACTTTTACTTTTACTTGAGTAACAGAATTGAGTACTTCTTCCACCACTGAAAATAAGCAATACATACATTTACACAACGCATGAGGTTACAATATAATTCATTTTTCTTGGGAAATTTGCTCTATTTGATCACTCTTTGAATGCTACTGCATGTTTTATAGCGTTTGGTGACTAAAAACTGTGTCTTTTCATAGATTTTTTTCAACATTTATTTTATACATGTACAGTTGTTCTGATATTTTATTTTGTATACATTGTTCAGTCTTGAATTTCATAATACATTTGTTTGTTCACAGTTCGTACCCTGTTGTACTCTTAATACTTTGACCTCTGCATGGGTAAAGTCTTTCTAAACATCCCGATTAAACTGAGTCCCTGTAGTAAGAAGATACCATGACAGGAATAATTATTTTCTGATTCAAAATATATTTTTCATATCCCTGAACTGTAAGTAACAGATATGACAGAAGGAAGAGAAATCAAATTAAACCAAAGCCCAGGCTCTATCAGCTTACAGCCGGATTTAACTTCAGAAATATTACAGAAACAGCGGTGGACTGTGATCTCTGCATATCATAATAATCTCTGATACAAAATAATCTTCCAATGAAGCTTTAATCCAGTGTCAAATCTCAGATCTTAGAACGATACCTTTGTTTTCCAGATGTAGTTACATATTTTAAGCCTTCCTCTGCTATCACATAAAGGATAGGATCCATTTGGATAGGAAAATACAAAACATATTTACGTTTGAATTGCACTGTAAAACGTGTAGCTGGTCCAAAGATATGACATATAGTACTGGGCAAAATCCAAAATACTTCACAGCACTTTTTTTTAATAAATATATTGGAAGTTTACTCAACATAGCTGTCTCCAAATTACCCCGGTGAGCCTTTTATCTCATTTTAAAGTCGCACTATGTACTTTCTGGTTGAGAGTCATCCACCTTCTTGTCTGCATAAAGATGTTATTACTTTACCTATAATGTTACACAGTATGGCTTTAGACTTGCGTATCTTCCATTATAGGTGTTTTTATTGGAAAAAAAATACTGTGTTACCTGCTTGTGTTGTATTGGATAGATACATTGAGACGGTAATATCAAAACAGTACATACAAACTTGTATTATTGTTATAGTACATACTACTGTAACAATAATACAAGTGGTGTAAATATCTCCAATCAAATACATGAATGTTACAGGTGCATAGCTGAATATCGTGGCCATAGCAAGTGAATATGTGAGTGAATGTGCACAGTTGTATAGTTCTAAAATGGGCCTCAACAATAAAAACAACACTAGTCTCTAAAGGGTTTTAACTATATAGAAACTAGACATTATTTTCTCATTTTCACCACAAACTGAAAGACAAAAACATGCACTTGTGAAGATTTTATTTAAAACATATAAAGAAAAGATGCATACAGATAAACATCACATGGCATAAACAGCAAATACTAAAAGCAAATAAATGAAAACAAAAAGGTTATCATACGATTATTTTTAAGCAAACATGTTCAGGGAAACACAAAGACTTTTCACAAAATCGAAATTATACAAATTGTCCAAGTATGAATAGTGCTGCTGTTGAGATGCCCTTAAATTTTCTGCTATGGTTCCCCCAGTTCTCCCTCCATCGTTCGGACCAAGACGTACAGCTCTGCCAGACCCACTACTGAGGCTGCGATGACGGCTGCAATTACTCTCTGTAATTAAAATAATAATAATTAATAATTAATTAATTAGTTCATTTGCAGATAAGTACCACTTGAAAAAGTCATCGGAGGCTTGTAGTTTACTCTTAGTATAGTAATATTTTCAAAAGCCAAATGTATTTTAAATGCTATCAAAATATTATTCCATCCCTTCTTGATAAAATCCACTATACATTATTGTCATTAATTAATTCATTAAATCTTTGAAAGATAGAAGAAAATCCACTTATAACTTTACACATCACACAGAAAGTAAAATAAATAATTAAACAAAAACAAATAGATCAAAAATTTGCTTTACCAATAATATTAAGGTAATAGATCTGATTTTAAAAATGATTTTTCTACGTTTTTTTCATGACACCTTCCTACAAATATCAGTGTTTTGTGTTTGTGGAACTGTCCTTACAGAAGTGGTTTCAGTGAAGAGGTACTGGCTGCCCATGTACGAACAGGCAAAAGTTGCTACAATCGTCACCAGGAAGTTAAAGACTGTCACTACAGCTGTTTTCACTGAGCGCACTGCACACACAAAAAAACAAAACACACATGATTAAAATGTGCACATATCTTGGTTAATGGTAAAGTATTTGCTTTTTGTAATAACCTTCTCGTCCAATTTCTGCAAGTCCTCCATTGCGACTCATTTCCTGTGGACACAAAGATACACACATTTGTTGTTGCTAAAGCTACATGACAAGATTTTGATAAAATAAATATTATATTAATATTAATAAATAAAAATATATAGTACCTGAGAATTAACATTTCTGGTCATTCGGTTGTACTCCTCATTTGCGAGTTTGGCTTTGATCTTTTCCAAACGTGCAACCAGCTCCGGGTTCTAAAACAAAATATAAAATGTAAATTGCAATTTATATATTAATATTTTTTATTGCATTTTAACATTTTAACCCCCCCTCCCCTTTGATTTCTAGTCTGGAGTGTGACTTGCTTCCACATTTGAAATGTCAGAGGTCAATAAGGCATCCCCATAAATCGTTACACTGGTCCATGCATATGTTTGATACTCTAAATGAGAAATATCTTGTAGAAATTGTTTAAACATGACAAATGTTGGAGAATTGTCTTTGTTTTTGGATTAATATGATATAATACCTAATTTTTTCTATAATAATGGATCAATTTCTATATCATATTCTACACCAAAAAGGATTCTTATAGGAGATATCTTAAGAAACCTTTTAGTGATTTTGGCAGTAAATTCATGTAATAATTCATGTAATTAATTCCAGGACTCACTTAGTTGACTACATATTAGTCACATTTTACCAAGGGATGTAACAATATAAATCTTTTGTTTTACAGCTGTTGTGAGAAGAAATATCCAGATTTTACAAGTAATCACTTAATCATATTGGCTCTTACTCACAATGTCTAAGAGATTACTACTCTTCTAGTATATGACCAGCTTTATGAAATCAAACTTAATAATCAGTTGTCAATAAATATAATATTGACATTCCTAATGTCACCACTCCAAAACAAACTACAGACCAGAGAAACACGAAGAATGACGGGTGGCAAATTGGCCAGAGATTGGGACGAAACAGGAAAACTCAAGGTAAATAACTAATTAAACTGACCCTTGGTGGCTTTACAACTTCGGGCAGGTACAACGTGCTGTCTTCAAGGAATTGATGAAGATAAAATGGATGACCTAAAATAAAGAAAAGAAGAAACCAACAATATAAATTTGCACACACGAAACATCTCTGTAAGCAGCGCAAACCATGAGTCATGCAAGTAATGTTCTTACCATTGTCTTGTAGGTACTTCTTCAATTTCCTTGCAGTTTTGAAGGACAGCTTTGTCGTTGACTCGTTTTCCAAAATCCCCTCTAGCTCTTCTCTCAGGTCTTGAGGCACCGAATCATTTTCTAATAATTGTGAGACTTTATTTCTGAAATTCTCTCCGACCACAAAAGCCGACGCCATGCTTATATTCAATGAAAACTGCCTTCAGTTCACTGATCTCTCAAAATACATGAAGGCAAATCCATACAATATCATATAACGTCAATATATTGTACAGATGTCTTATTTAAATTAATCTAAAGTGCAATTTATTTCACCTGTATCCAAAACGCAGTGTAGGCGGCCATGTTGTTTACCTTGTGACTGTGACGTAGAGGTCAAGGGGTGCGTGCGTCACAAGCGTCAGATTAAACGTCAGAAATTTTAATTTCTTTCAATAAAATGCAGCGTAAACAAATATAATTGACAAAATAATTTATACAAAGCCTTAAATTACTAAATAGCTCCTTGATTATTATCATGACAATCAGAAAGCCATATTTTTAGTAATTTATTTCGTCAAAAGGATGTTTTGCACGATTTAACTGATAACATGTAATCATCGTCTAATTTATATTTAAGAATCAGCACTGTTGAGTAAAATTGTTTTAAACTTTATAAATGTAACACTAAACTTAATTCCGTAAATATGCTTTTATTTTGCTCGTAATATTTGTGGAGTCTTTAAAATCCCCACCCTTCTCGTAGCCCGTAGACGCAGCGCTGGTCCGTGCAGCAAAAGTGCGTGTCGCTAAACGTGCCTCGCATCAAAGATGGCGGCCTGTGCACTGCGCCGAGGTTTGCTGAGCACTGTCAGTAAATACAACAGAAAGCACTCTCACAGATTACTGACGGCGGCGGACAGTAGCGGGGGCTGGGATGTCTTCAGACCCCGGTTGCTGTGTCGGACCTGCGGGTTGACAGCGAGCCCAGGGGCGCTCCATCAACGGAGGTTCATGTCGTCGCGGTAAGAGCAGTGTCCTCCTCCTCCTCGTATCTTTAAAGCTCGCGGCTAAAGACACGCTAATAAAAGACCTACACTCAATTAAACTGCCATTTCGCAATCTTGATGAGGTTGCAGAAGTAGTGCAGTACATAATGTTTTGATTGCGCCCGTACAGCTGGTTTATGGCACTGTAGTTGTATGACACTTGCCCTCTGCTCGGGGGCTAACCAGCGGCATTGGGCAATACTTAGGTTTGTCTACGTCTGAAATTATGAAGTTATGAAACAACTCGACTCCAGATTACCACGCAACTTTTACTTTTGTGTGTAAATATTACTGATTTATTTATTTATCTAAGAGTGAATAAACCCCACTAGGATTTCTAGTGACTTTGTGCTTGTGTAATCAAAATTATTATATTATATACATCTAATCTTGCACATCCAGGGATTATATTTGTGGAATTAATTAGCCTATAGGTTTGGTCAGTGGTTGTTTACAAAAGGTTTGCAATCTCACTTTATACCAACAGAATAAATTAAAAAAAAAAAAAAATCCCAACATAAGCCACTAAGAAGTTGACTTGCTTCTGTCTACTAACCATTGAAAACCATTTAATTGTTTTGCATATATACCAGATACACTTCCAGGCATCAAATTGAATGATTAATATCTGAATTAGAAGTAGACCTCATGTCAAATGATTAATGTGTTTGTTATTGGTAATTATCTACAAAAAGTGTATAGTTAGTTCTACCACTTGTATATCATTTAGACTAGTTTTGCAGTGAAAAACGTCCATATGTTTTGAGCTACATTCAGAGGTGGCACAGCTGCAGGAAAAGTGTGTGAAAGTTCACTATAGTTGGAGGACTTACTGTCTGTTTACTGTTACCGCTTATGGCTCTGGGGGGTCAGTAAGGACTGACATTTGCATAGTACCATTATGAGTCTACCACGTATTAATCTGTTGTGTATGTATACAACTGTTTATTATTTTGGGATAGAGCATTTTGCATTTGTGATAAATACTGAAGGTAAATATCAAATATTCCTTTCTAATAATTTTCCTTAAACCAGACATTAGGATGCAGCCAAATTTTTGCAAAGGAAATGGGATACAGTGGCCTACTGACCTGTGCCTTCTGTCCTGTCCTTGAGTGAGTGAGAGCTGTGCAAGCTGTTGGTTTTGAGGGTGGACTTACAGGTGGGAAATACAGCTGTCTAGTTAGTGCTTATGTAGTTATTAATAAGGGATGTTTTATTTTATTTTTTTCAATACCAATACTGTCTGGGAAACTCCTGATATCACAATACCAATATTGTAATCAATATATCAACCATCGCTATTAATGAATCTGCATTAAAGCAGATCTATTCTGCAAAATTGACTTTTCAGAGCTTTTAACCATGTTATAGTTGTTTCCCCTTCACATTTACCCTCTCGAAGTTGTATTTGGAGTGATTCATGCATATTTGAGCAATCTTTAATCGCTTATTTTCAAGACGCCATTTTGCTGATCAGTCCCCATTTTCACCGCCACCAACATCCGCCCACTGTTGTATACTTACTTCGTTCTTCAATTTTATTTTCTTAATCGATGATACGTGTAGGATTCGGCAGCGTCGCGTAGCCATTTTGGTACAAATGAAAAAAAATCCGCACTCGCTAGTGTGCCATTTTGGTACAAATGAAAAAAAATCCGCTACTCGCTAGTGTGATCTGCAGTTATCCATAGCAGGGGCCGACAGCTCCACGGCTCTTTGTTGTGATGACGTTTACGGCGACGTCAGCTCCCATTGGGCCGCAGTTTTTTAACACAGAAGTCAGCGGACTTTTGTGGTTTAAATCTGCTCTCGGGTTATTGTGTCTGTGGCGTAAATTAGTTTCAGTATTATTGTTTATCGTCTACATTTACAATATATCGCACTTCAGAATTTGTTATTGTGACATAAGTTCTAAAAACAATGGGGTAATTTTTGTTGTGTCTCCGTGACCCTGCGATAACTGTCACTCGGTCAATGCTGTGTGATTGGTGTTTTCTTGATGTAAAGAGGTCTATGTAAACATGGTACTTAAATTCCTGGCTGCTGTGTCAGTAGACTTCTTAAAGCATGACCAAGCATTTGCGTTCTTCCCTCACAGTCATGTGATGTGAGCTTACAGACTTAGAGCTATCCTTAGCAACTCAGGAAAAAAGCCAGACACATGCCACCACTGGTTTTACACTTTTATTTACTGTAGAGATCAGCATAGGAGTGTTACTAAATATGGACATACAGTGTTACTTCACTTGGCTATACTGTACCGATACCAAAAATGATGAATATATGGAATACTTTGAATATTTTAGAAATTTATTCATGATTTTAGGTATTCACTATCGATATAAAACAAAACAAGCAAACTGTATTTTATAAACATAACACTGGGTGACACAGATGTTGGGGGTTTGATCTCAGCTTGGCCTGTCACGATAACGCATTTTGAAGCACGATATATTGTTACAGAGAAATATTGCGGTAAACGATAATATTGAAAGTACTTTATGCCACTGATACAATAACAATAATGCAAGATGTCTGGGATGTTGTCAGACAATAATAATTAGCCATAGAAGTTACTTTTTCAACCTTCAATGGCTCAAATCTTTTTGCGTTCTATCAAAAATACCCCAAATCTCCCCACTTTTGCAAAGAAATTGTATACATGATAAATTTTAAGCCCCAAAAGATATTGTTCCAGCTTTCATATATTGAACGATAAGTCGATACGGTAATTATCATGGCCAACCTAATCTCAGCTCTGTACAGTGCATACTACATGTGTGAGCTATGGCAAGACGCTGTGTGAGAAAGTGCATGGGTGGACTGAGGCCTGTCACGATAACAAATTCTGAAGCACGATATATATATTGCAATAAATGATAATATTGAAACTCCTTTACACCACTGACACAAAAACAATAAAGCGGATTATCCCCAGTAAACAAATGTGTGTGTGTGTGTGTATATATACATTAAAAGGCCTGAGCAGCAAGAAATAAATAGCAGAATGAAGCAATAATCAGCCATAGAAGTTACTTATTCAACCCACTGCAGCTCAGATATTTTTGTGTTATATCAAAAATAACAAAAATCTCACCACTATTGTAAAGAAAATGTGCAGACAATAAATATTGAGCCACAAAATATATTGTTCCAGCTTTGAACGATAATTTGATATAGTAATTATCGTGACAGGGCTAAGTGGACTGAACAGTGGTGGTCAGAGAGAGGCATAGATGGATGAGTGGTACCATCAGTCTGCCCCAGGGCATCTGTGGCTTTGGTTTTATGATATTATTGGAATTATGTTGTGAGAATATTGTCAGTTTTTCCGTGCCGTGCATATGAAATACTAACTCCAGGGATGGTCTGATATGGATTTTCTCTGTCTCGCTGTTGTAACTGATCAAATTTATAGCAAATCAATCCCACAGATCTATGTTAACTTATAGTAGTATATTTTTTGGTGAAAATAATAAATGTATTTATCTAAGCCATATTTATCTATCCTAATTGTTTTTCGATTTCCATTCTGTTCAACAAGACAAATCTGATGCACCGAGGACAAACTGGGAATGACGTGTGAGCCACTGGGGCAGCAAATTATCGTTACCAAATATCGGCAAAATTTTCAATATCAGCCAATGCGGATATTGGTGATGGCCGATATTTTCACTTTTTAGCTTATTGGCTATAGACCTTAAATCTCCAACACAGGCTGATATTTTGTTTTGGGTGATCTGCTGCCTAAAAATCCCTCTAAAGCTTAATTTAAACACTTCAGTGCAAAGAGCTGCTGAAAACGTGACTCCACAACTAGGCCTGTAACGATAACAAAGTTTAAAGCCAGATATATTGCTACAGAGATAACCTGAGATAAATAATAATATTGCAACTACTTTATGCCACTGACACAATAACAATGCAAGATAATACCAGTAAACCATTTTTAAATAGATTGTATCATTAAAAGGCCTGAGCTATAACATATAAATAACAGAATGAACTATTATCGGTCAGTAATTAGCCATAGAAGTCACTTATTTAACCCTGTACAGCTCAAATTTTATGGTATTACAACAAAAAAAACTCAGAATCTGCCAACGTTTACAAAGAAAATGTCCACACGATAAATATTGAGCCCCAAAATGTATCGTTCCAGCTTTTATATATGGAACGATAAGTTTATATAGTAATTATCGTGACAGGCCTAGACACAACTCCCTTTTCGGTTTGAGATGAGTTTTTAGTCAATTTAAGTTGCATAATTTGGGGCAAAAAATCTAAATCGGACATACATATGGGTCCAAAAATATTATCAGAGCTTATCAGCCTTCAGTTGTTTTGGATTTTAAACAGTCAGTATCAGCATTAGCCATGAAAAAAAACAAAAAAACAAAACACATCTAGTCGGTATCTGGAAAAAAAAAACCTAAATATTGCCAAAACTGGATCCAATACGTCGCCCATCCCATTTCAGTGCAATGTCACATATCTCTTGTGTCATTCGGTTTCAAAAGCCACGCTCCGAAGGACAGAGGTGATGACAGGAAACAGCCTGGTTTAACACAGACTCAAAAGAACAAGTGAGAGAGGGCATCTGACATCCTGCGCTGCATTGTGAAATCTGGGTTATGTTTGTTTAGTCCGCCGGTGTTGTAATAGTTCTTTTTAACTGTTTGACATGGCGGCGCTGACCTGCTCGTACTCGTCTGTGAGCTGATCGATCCGTGTGAGGAGGACGTTCGCGGTGTTTTTGCTGTTCTAAATTTAGACATCCCACTTTAGACATTTTTTGCCCCCGTGGTCTAAAAACAATCTCAGTAACTTGTAAAAATGTGTTCTGCGTGAGGGTATTTGTGGGAATGCACGAGGGGCATGACTCCAGATGTGTCTAAATTTGCTGCTCTAAATGAAACACTTAAAACTGATTTTTTACAGTTGTTTTATATAGGTACTATTTATATGACTACTTATAATTTATACAGATTTCTGAGGGGTTCTGCGTAACGGTATCTTGTACTTTATGCTTGTAATACTGTAACATAGGCTTTAGAAGCAACTATAAAATCAATAAAAAGACCCAAGCTTATCTTTGACTACTACTAAATCATACGCTTAGTGCTAGGGCCGTACAAATAGTATTTAAGGTATTTTTTCACTATTATTAGGCCTGTCACGATAACACATTTTGAAGTTCGATATATCGCTGAAGTAAATATAGACGATAAACGATAATATTGAAACTAATTGATGCCACAGACGTAAAAACCCAAGAGCAGATTTAAACACAAAAAAACTATTCTAAATCTATTTATTGCAGCTCATGTTTTTGTTTATTTTTTAAAACAATATTCTAAACAACAGAAAGAAACACGCAAGTACTTAGTTTGTATCTATAATGAGCCATAGTTGTTATTAATTCAACTTTTTACAGCTCAAATCTACCACAGTTTTCCAAGTAGTGCAAAGAAAATATACACATGATAAATACTGACCCCAAAAATATTGCTGCAGTCAATGTGGTAATTATCGTGACAGGCCTAACTATTATAATTTTGCAATTACATGAATTCTTTGGCTATCAGTATCCAGTTCCTCTCCACGTTTAGTAAATCCAGGCTCAAACCGGTTCTGTTTAGCTGTGCACATGACTGAAAGGTTTTTATTCTGCACTCTTCTCTTTTAATGTTAATTTTATGATGATTATTTATGATTATTTATGTTTTAATTTGTTGTATTGTGATTTGAATGTCTTTCTTATTCTGTAAAGCACTTTGAATTACTTTGTGTACAAATTGTGCTATACAAATAAACTTGCCTTGCCTAGTTCAAAACAGTAGGGCTAAACAAGTGTAGTAATTTGGACTATCTCTTGAAAACACGCTGATGTTTACCTGATCCATTGCAGCATTTACAAGTATCACTCCTGATTCTGTCTTTTGCTTCCCTTATATTCTGTACCACTGTGTATTGAATCTTTTGGAGTTCATATCTCCGCTGTGTGACAGGATTTAGTTTTAAGCCCTGTTTTTGTAATAAATTCAGGTTATCTACTGCTTATTCTTGTGCAGTGATATGAAAATACACGGCGGCCATCTTATAGTGTAATATTAAATCCCCCCCGGGCCATATCTCCTGTTCATTAATCCTAGTTTTTCATCTCTGCAGATTAGCTTTGCAGTGAGCACGTAGTATGCGTGTTATTCTATACAAGTGACCAGCTGTTGTTTAGTTTGTGGTTTGGTGTGAAAAGGGAGATTAAGGAATTTCTATTTGTCCATGTGTCGTAAGTCGAGGAGTTGTGTCAAATCTTGTCAAAGTTGTGATTGGGTTTGAGAGAAATGAGGGAATGAGCAAGCCGTCTGCTGTCTGTGTGTTCATAATAATATTGTTTTTATGCCCTGTTTGCCCTTTACAAATGAAATCAAAAAGTAAATAAGCCAGGCGGGATCAACAAGGGCTGAGCGATTTTGAAATAAAAATCTAATTGTGATATTCTGTGATTTTTCAGTTCACAGCACAAATTGATTTAAACATATTAGGGGCCTTAACATTTGAAAGAAGCTATGAACAACAATAAAAAAATAAATTTTTGACGGATGGGGTACACTATGTAACTTTTCTGCTTGTTTGCATGGAGATGTTATTGCTTTGCCTTTAATGTTCCACAGTATGGCATTAAATATGTTTTTATTATGGAAACAAACAAGTGACAATCAGGCGAAGTTACAGGTCAGATCTGTGTAGTGACGAGCTCGATCACAGAAAGAACTATGTCCTTTCAGTGTATTTTTTAGCAATTAAAAACACCTGTAATTTATTAAATGCAAGATGGATGTGTAATGCCATAATGTCGAAACAAGCAGAAAAGTTACATGTTACAGGTTTATATTACAAGTTACAGGTTTGTATTCTACATAATGTCGGTTGATATTTTGTGCCTTGTTTATTAATAACAGTAATGAAAAATGTGCCGTTTGTAAAGGTGTTTTGGTTTCCGGCAGGAACAGGCCTGAAGGGAAGATTTTGGAGACTGTTGGAGTGTTTGAAGCTGTGAAACAACATGGAAAATATGAAACGGGACAGGTACACTTCATTCTAACACCCACACCTAACACCTAACCCAGGCGTCACAAACCCGAACCTCATATGTTTGTCTCCATTTTTGTGTTTTCATCTTATTCAACCTGCTGTCAGCACATTTATCTTCTTTATACAATAATAACTTCACAAACTTGAAGAGAAAAAAAACAAATGAAAAATTAATCTTATTATATCGCACTAGTTTTACAATTAATATTATACTATTGTAGTTTCTGTGTGTCTGCTGTTGACATTTCTACTCCTTGCCACGGGCTCCAGTTGAAAAATATTATTGCAGCTAAACTGGCCCATTTATAGAAATCATTAAAGTGCACTGTCCCTGCTCGTGTCTGAAGTGCACTGCAGTTTAGGTGCATTGCATTACTTGAGTTTTTCACATTATACTGTGTTAATTTGGCCATTAAAACAACGATACCATTTGATTCAACCTGCAAATAACTAAACATACAATTTATACACTTTAATGCAAATATTTAAGAACAAAGAATAACGTTACATTATATTAGGGGCACATTTCCAACATCTTGTTAGGCTCTCCTAATCTAATCTACTCTAGTGACAGTTAAACCATTTATACTTCTGATCTCATTATTTCTGACAGTTGTCCATGTTTTCTTCAGCTCTTCCTGCACAGTGTGTTTGGATACAGAGGCATTGTGCTGTTCCCTTGGCACGCCAGACTCTACGACAGAGACGTCACCCCTCCCATGTCCGACAGGTGAACAAAAATATTTATTTTGAGATGAATAAAAACTAGACTAAAACCAGCCTCTTGACCAAACTTGACTCTATAACATAATAAAAAAAGAAATTATGAACTGTGGTAATTCTAAAGAAACTACTATTATTTGAGTTATTTAGTTAGAATAGTTTCAAATAATTCACATAATAACATAACGATACAGACACAAATACACACATGGTTTGAAAAGGTGATGGATGAAGCAAAGCTCATACATTTCCAGTCAGACACGACAAAACATTCACACTATCATCTAGAGAAGCACACTCTGACCCTGCATATCTTCTAAAGACATTTCATACAAAATGTCTTTGGACATTTTTACAATCTCTATGGTAGCAAAACTTGTATTGAATTGTATTGTGAGATGACAACACTAGTCCTAGGCAGTATTAGAAAGTTAGATATATATAAAATCTTTAGGTTTGGCTCCAGGAGCGGAATCTTATTATGATTTATGGCTCTAATAATAATAGATAATGGTTAAAACGGCATATAGCAAAGTATTGTTCTTATATTGGTATTGTAAACCAAAGGCGCACTCACACTGGCCCAATCGAATCATGCCCAAGCCTGGATTGCCCCTAAACCACGGTACGTTTGTCCAGTGTGAGTGCCCAGGCTCGGCACGGTTGCTCATGTACGCGCACACACACGGTTTGTGTTTACGAGCTCTCTTGTGTGTGGAGAGGATAAAGGATAAGAAGAAAAACTCAACTGTAACTCGGCTCCAAAACTCATGGCGAATCCGCAATTACCTTCATTAAGGACTGTGGACTGCATTAAAACAGTGTAACGCACTGCTCCTGATTGTTTACTTCTTACGTATCCATTTATTGAACTAATTCAAATAATTTTCCTGCTTGTCCAAATGCTTTTAAACAAGACTTCCCTAGCCCATAACTACCTCTGAACAATGCTCATTTACAAAACACAGATAAAATGTTGCAGATGTTTTACATTTAACTTTATGTTTTCTCAGTAAACCAGAGCCGCCCGGAGCTCACGGGTCGAAGGAGGTGAAGGGCAAAACTCACACCTACTACCAAGTCCTGATCGACACCAGAGACTGCCCACACATAGTAAGTCAGAGAATGATTATGCACATTTCTAACTTCAGGCAAATAAATTGTCCTTGTTTAAAGTAGTAAGTATTATTATTATTTGAGCCATATTATATAATTTGCTTGAGAGATTGGAAGTATCTGAAGAAATTGCTGAAATAGTCTACCAGATAGCTGCTTAATTATATTTTTGTATACATTGTGTGCTCTGCCATAATGTTACAACAAAAATTAAGACATAACCTACTTACCATAACAGTATCACTTTTTACTTTGCTTTGGCTGACCACACCAGTGTCTTAATGTCAATACTGCATTATCTGCTAAGTCCTTTTCAACAAGACAAACGCAAGGCAGATTCACAGTGCACTAACTATTAACTTTAACACTATCCACTTTTCTTGACATGATTTGTTTGTATCTCTTTAGTCTCAGAGGTCCCAGACAGAAGCAGTGACATTTTTGGCAAACCATGACGACAGCAGAGCCCTGTACGCCATCCCAGGTCTGAGCATTGTAGCGCACGCACTCTATTTAAAAAGCATTTCTCATTAGTGGCTGACGATTTTTGGAAAAAATGTAGTTCTCCAATTTGCATAGATGACAAAGGGTCCCCACAGACACCACAGTAACTACACTTTAAACAATGTATTGAGTTAAAATAAGAGTTGACGATTTTATATTTAAATTACAATTTATTAACTAAAAAAAAAGAGTCCAAAATGCTCTTGAAGTTTTATTCTCAGTTGTTCATCAGTGTTGAAGGTGCTCATTGGTGGCTAGGAGCAAACATCTGCAAGAACAAAGATCTAAGGCACTCTTCATGTATTAAAAGTTGAAAAAGCCTTTTATTTAACAAGGCAAAATTTTGTATTTTTTTCCTAGCGGCTCATAACAGCCGCCTCCCTTTTTTCTGTAATTAACAATTAAAATTATACCGTTAAAGTAATATTTAAACTATGTATAGACCTGGGCTATTTCTTAGTTAATTGACCTGCAGATATTATGAAGTTGCAAATGAATAATATTACCACGACTTAACTCGGAACTATTTTATTTTTAATTTCTCCCCTTAACTAAAACAAAACCTACAGGATTTTCAATAAAAGCAAGCATACCACTGTTATCGTGTCTTCTCTCTCTCGTATAATTAATATACATTTCTTGACGTTTCTTAGGTCTGGACTATGTGAGCCACGAAGACATCCTCCCCTATCACTCCACAGAGCAGATCCCCATTCATCATGAGCTGTTCGAGCGCTTCCTGGTCTACAACCCATCCAAAAGTATGACCCTTAACAAAGACCTCTTACTTTTGATTTAAGAAGTATGTAGTAAAGCTGCTGATACGTTGCGAAAGTTTTATTTATTGTAGCGTTCTGGTCTAATGAAACACGCCAAATTTCTTCTGGCAGTTTATTTTCTGAACACAAGGGCTACTGTAGGCTGTAACCCACGGCAAAACAAGAGCAAAACAACAGCGGTCTCAACTCGGTCTCCAAAACAGACCAGTAACTGACCAATAGAACCTTCACGTCAACTCGTCGGCATAGCAACCAAGAGTCACAAACAAAAGCCGTTACGTGAACAACACATAAACAGTTAAAAGAACGACAAAAGGTGTCAACTCTGAGATAAACACGAAATATCAGATCATTACAGTATTTAATGGATTCGACCTGCTGTTTATAGGCGACATCTTGAGACCATTTAGACATTTGACCATTTAAAATATTTTGTTTTGATCTGTTATTTGCTATGGCAACGGGGCTAATTTATCATCACTCTGAAACCCATGGACTTTTTTTGTTCCGCTTTTTAATACAATTTCATTCTGGCCCAAAATGATTTACATTGACCTATTGCTATTTCAAATGTCGTCCAGATCTCTCTATAACATTTTGTACTATTTTGACCTGTTTAACGCTGCAATACCTGATTTTCAAACTGTGAAAGGAGGAAGTTTGTATTTAAAATCTTACCTAACTCATTCGTAGCTCTCGCAAACCCTTTGGCACATTGTTATTGTCACAAGCGCTGCATCTAAAATATATTTTGGGGGGAAAACACACAGTTTTCTCATTAACAAGAATAATGTCAGGTACCTCCGCTTTAACTAACATAATACAAGCCCCCTGTTTGTCTATTCAAAATACACCAAAGAAAGGGACTAGTTTTCACGATACTAAAATTTCAAACTTGATTTTGATACGAAGGAATAGACTCAATACTCAATACCATGATGATAATGAAAAGAAAAAACACTCTTATTTAATGTTGAAAATCAGATTCTATTGTCTAAAGAAATAGTACTTTCTTTTCTATTCCCACGTGGCCTTATATCTGTGTAATCCCTCCGTCGTCCAGGTAGGTTCCATAGTGGTCCATGGCTGTGTACTAGTTTTTGTGGTCTTATACTTGTTCTGATACAGCTCAAGATCATTTTAAAACTATTCAGGAAAGGTGAATGTGACTTTTTTAGTGTCTATACCGGCTCAAATGAGTATCTAGTTTGGATACTACCGGTAGTTTTAGTATCGATTAGTATCTGACTTTCAATACTACTGACAACCCTACAAGGGACTTTTTGACTTTTAAACTGTTAATATTTATTATAAAGTAGCATAATTAACCTTCCAGTTACAGTATTTTGATGTGTAAAAATATGCTTGGGTCTTTTATCATTTTAGACATGGACTTTGACAAACTCTATTGATCCACAAGGGAAATGACTTGGACACAGCTCACACATTACAATATAAATAAATAAATAAATAAATAAGCAAAAAATAAATTGTAATAATTAAAGTTGCATATTTAGCAAAAGACTTAATGTAATAAGGAACAAATGTACAGATTTCTACAAGTACAAGTAAAATAAAATAAAATGTAGTAAATCTAAAAGTGTTCTGTTATAGATCATGTTGTTGTTTGCCCCCAGCTCCTCCGTTCATTGCCAGAGACACCCTGAAGGCCTGGCAGGAGAAGAACCACCCCTGGCTGGAGCTGTCGGACGTGCACCGAGAGACCACCGAAAACATCCGGGTCACCGTCATTCCCTTCTACATGGGCATGAGGGTCAGTAAAGATTGTCCCAAATAATACCACAATTTTACACTTGTTTTCATGATTTATTTTGTTTCTGTCTGTTTTTAGGAGGCTCAAAATTCTCATGTTTATTGGGTAAGTAAAAGATTTTTGGGTTACGCTTACACCTTAATTAGTCTTAATAAAGCATGAACAAAGACTTAATTGTTCTGAAACTAATTTTTGTTCTTTATGAATTAAAGCTTGGTATCTAACTAACCAATTACTACTCTAACAACTTAATTAGGCAATTACTAACCCCAGTCATTTTATAAAGGTGCTGTGCCTGATTATTACTTCTTAAAAGACTCTTTATGCTTTTTTTGATCCATGTTATAATGTTGTTTCCTCATCAAAAACATACCTGGAGTTGTTTTGTTTCATTCACGCATGTTTAACACACAAACCCTGCATATTTAAGCTGTGAACAGAGTGTTCTCAAACTGAAAACACTCTGTTCCACCTTGTGATGTCATGTGCTAATGTGTTTTTAAACTCCACACACCTTCACTAGAATGATTTGGATAATTTCAGCCCTGGAATTGCCACTCTCTACTGAACTAAAGGTAAAAAGGTGGCAGTTAACCTTAAAACTACCACTACATGACATCACAAGGTGGAACAGCGCATTTTGACCTTTTGAGATGTAGACAAATAATAAAGAGTTACTCAAACATGTGTGAATGGAACAAAACCCAACTCCAGGTTTGTTTTTGAGGCAGTAACAATGTTCTAACATGACTTAAAGCTCAAAAGAGTCAATTTTGCGTAATATAGGACATTTAAAATTAACCAGTTCTGTTTTTTTCACATTTTTAAACAGTTTGCAGTGGTCCAAACGTCTTCCTCACTTACCTTACGCATTCTGAGCAACCTAATTATTCACCACCACGACTTGTCATGTCTTGTGATGCCTTATGAAATCAGCGATCACCGTAAATCTGTTATCACTGTGCGTTTAGTGGCGGTACTGCATCCGTTTGGAGAACATGGGGAATGAGGTGGTCCAGCTCCGCGAGAGGCACTGGAGAATCTTCAGTCTGTCCGGGACCCTGGAGACCGTGAGGGGGAGAGGAGTCGTGGGGAGGGTGAGCGCTACATGAAACTTATCGTGAGCCGTGATGTAATACCATTGAGTCACGTTAATTATGGCCGATTAAAACGTTAATACAGCAAATAACATGTTAAACAACCGGTATCGTAATAAAATGTGAGCTAAAGTTATTCAGTTATATTTTTGGCTGTCAATGAGTTTCAGAATGATGAAAATTGAGGACTGTCGCCATAGCACTTGGCAATTAAATACAAACTATTACATCTTTTGAATGATGAAAAGTCCTCAAAATGTCACCTATAACAGAAAGCTTAAACCCAGGAATAAAATGTTGTCACTATTATTCTTCAAACTGATTCCACGTTACCTTAAATTTTATTATTATTAGTATCATATTAAATACACACATTACTGTTGTATCCTTTTATTTCTTCTAAACAAACTTAGCCCTTGTATATTTCTGTATTACATGTTTTTGTTCCTACAGGAGCCAGTGTTATCTAAAGAGCAGCCAGCCTTTCAGTACAGCAGTCACGTCTCTTTGCAAGCCCCTAGTGGTCACATGTGGTAAGTGCATGTATCAAAACCACTCCATTATAACTCAGTGGGAATAAACAATTTCATATTAATTATCTGTAGCTCCTTGATTTGTGGTTCAGACCCTTAAGAGTCCTGGACCAGTGCTTGTTCTTTAGAACTAAATTAGTGCTGCTGAGCAAGACCCTGCTTCAACTGTAGTTAAAAGTGCATTATGCAACTTTTCGGGTCGGGGTCCGCCACATGCTTGTTACCATGTATATGTTATTGTTTTCTCTGGAATGTTCCACAGCATGGCATTACAATATTATTCTCCATTGCTAATAAATACATTGAAAAAAACGCGCATTCTTACTGTGAACTGGCCTGGTTCTGCACAAATCTGATCTGTAAATTGGCCTGTTGGTATCTCTATGGAGACACATACAAGTTTAATGTCATACTGGGGAACATTCCAGGCAAAGTCATATCAATCCATGAAGACAAGCAGGTGGCAGACCCTCCAACCTAAACAGAGCATAGAGCAACTTTTAAGTTTGTTTTTCTGGCTTGCTATTTTATACATTTGTTCAAGTCTTAAGTTCAATATTTGGTGCATATTAGTTTTATAAAGATGTAACTTGTATAATTTTCTGAAGGGCTGAAAACCACTAACTAAATTGTAATCGCTGACATTTCTACTTTTACCACTAGGGGGACGTTCCGCATTGAAAGAACGGATGGCTCCCACTTTGACGTTCGCATTCCTCCTTTCTCTTTGGAGAGCAACAAAGACGACAAAGCGCCCCCTGCAGGATACACGTTTTAACTGCAAAGACCGAATAGCGTACCGTATGATGTCTGGATCCCTGTTCCTCTAATGCTGCCCTTTTGCTGTTTAAAACAACCCTCTGCCTTCTATACGCAAATCATTTTTGATAAGGGAAAAAGGACAGTTTATAGACAGTGTTAGGGCTATACAACATACACACTACTTGCAAACTTCAATAGAAAATCTGGCACAAAAACTGTTGTTAAAATAAAATTGGTTTGCCATGAGAGTATTGTACTTTTGCAGTGATCTGGGGTAGCTCATTTTGAGATAATTCTTTCCTTTTGAGTTACAGCTTGTATTGTTGTTACCAAAATAACCCAAGGCTGACGTCCATCCATAATTATCTTGTTTGTTTGGCTGACCTGTATTTCGTGGCCCCATTTTCAACATTCGTAATGACTACAGTGGTTAGATCCAAGTAAGTAGCAAAAAGTAAAACTAAAATGTGACGTTTTGGTGAACATTGAATCACACTGGACAAGAAGTGCTGCAAATAGCTTTTTCTTTTCAACTTTTCCTGGAGACGTCTTGTCGTCTTTCTCTTTGTTGCCAGTGCTTGTTTTGCTTGGATTGTCTTGGTTTTAGAGGTGGGCAAATTAACAAATTATGGATAATATTGAGAATGTTCTCTTGAAGATATAAATCATACACTTGAAATTCAAGTTTTGCATAACATAAAAATGCCGCAAAACAAACTGATTAAAAATTAAAATGGAGAAAAATATGTATGTTGTAAACTTCCAAATAAGATTATTACATCCTACTTCTTCAATTCCATATTGTTACTTAAAGCTCAGCTAATACAATAAAAGACCAATTTTAGTGCAGTTCTGTTATAACATAATATCGTCTGAATATCTTTTTTGAGATGCTGGGAAAAAACTTGTCTATATCGCCCACCTTTTATAGTCTCTACTTTTTAGCAAGCGCATTCCCTTAAGATGACAGATTACCTTGAGGAAGATATTCAATCTTTTAAAAGCTACATATCCTATTCTGTGCCATATTATACTTTTAAATCTAATATTTTATGGTTCTTCTCGTGACTTTACATGTTAAGAGCAATTTCCCAACTTCATCTCAAACAATCCGTATCTGTATTTCATCCGTATCAGACAACCTCTACTGTGATTCAATATTCATTATTACTTAAACGTTCACTACGAAAACTTATTTGTAGAGGATCTGCTACTGCTTGTCTCCATGGAGATATTATTCCTTTGCCTGGAATGTTCCACTGTATAGCGTTTAATGTATCTAAAATTACTTGGAAAACGTGCATTCTTACTGTGAGCAGGCTTGCCTCTCCACAGATCTGACCTATAACTTGGCCTGGTGGCGTCACCTGGTTGTCTTCTTGGAAATAAGATAAGTTCACTGCTATACTGTAGAACATTCCAGGCAAAGTAATACAATGTCCATGGATACAAGGATGTGGCAGACCATCCACCAGAAAGTTACATAGTGCCTCTTTAATTATTTGTAATAATATTTTCTGTTCACAGTTGACTCTATTTGAATGCAAAATGTGCTATTTTAAACTTTTTGCTACTGGGGGCTTCAGTCTCTGCTTTCTTCTCATCGTTGCCCTTTTGAAATTCTTATAAAATGCTTCAGTTCTTTTTAAAAGCAATAGTTACATGTAGGAATGACGGGCCAATGCAGATTGGAAAACTTTAATGTGGATGTTGTTGTTTAAATTAATGTCTTGATATTTTAACTAAATTTATCATCAACAAAAAAGCTACAGACCTAAAAATTGGGTTTGTTTAAAAGAAGAGGGGATTTCTGATATGAAAATCCAGTGAAAGTTCTTCTGAAGGTTGTATACTGTAAATATACATGTAATAAAAGGCAAATCAAATAAATATTCCTTTTGAAATTGTATATTTTTCTGCATTTGTTTTTCCACAATTCATGAACATCAATTCAACCTAGCGAGAATCAACTCGTGTAATACAAGTAGCCACCGCCAGATGTTGATGTAGACCAACTTAAAGATCTTATAGAAGAAACACGTGATTTGTCATAAACTTAAGTATTTGGCACATTTGACTAATTTAGGAATGACGGCTGCATAATATGGTGAGAGAAAGTTTTTTTTTTGTTTGTTTTTTATTAGGCTGCAACTTTATTTTTCAATTTGATGAGCGTTAATAATTTTAGCCTAACTGCTCTAAACTGAAGCAAGCAATTAACAAAGTGAAGGTAAACTATAAAAGCCACGTGTTGTGCAGAGACAGGCGAACATTTGGAATAATTAGGTTTAGACACAACATGTTCTGTGCCGGTGTCTGATTACATGTGGACATAATGCATTTTAGGAGATTATAGTTAAACAGGGTGGCCGGATTTTCAAAATTAAAAACTGGGACACACCTGCACCTGCGTTGGTATAAATAAAACTGAAAAGAGCGCGTGACATTGTCCATTTTCGATTTACTTGTGTCAGTCATAATCTTTCTGTCGGTGTATTTTTTTCCTTATGATCATTTTCAAGTACTGTTTTCTGTATTTTAGTTAAACAAATGACAATATATTCCCCTCTTTACCGTTGGCGGGTATCAAAATGGTCAAAAATTGGGACACCTGGTTCATTTCTTGTGTAAAACTGGTACAAATCAATGGTTTTGGATAAATCTACTGGGACGGGGGACACAGGGCTCAAAACTGGGACTGTCCTGGGTAAATAGGGACGTCTGGTCACCCTGTAGTTAAAGTTTAAACAATGTTTAAACAATGTACCTTATCTTTCCTGATGAAGATGCTTTGACTGGAAGATTCCACAGTGTGGCATTGAACTCGTCAATCTCCATGGAGACTATCAAGTAGGCCGGTCTGATCTGTGGAGAGCCCCTTTTTACAAAAATGCTTGTTTTTCAATGTATTTCTGAGCATGTAGTTCAATCAGTGCCAAGTATTTTATGTCATACTGTGGAACATGGCAGGCAGAGGCAGCAGTAACAAGTAAAAGTTACGTAGTGCACCTTTAAACTTTCCTTCTGCGTGCTCCCCTCCCTCCCCCTTCCTCCTCCTCATTCACACAACATCAGCAGCATCAGTGCCAGTCAGCGGGCAAGACTACAAGACCTACTCTCCTCCACTCCCTGCTCACACTACTGCGCTGTTTTGGAGCGGTTTTTGGCACGTTTGCGCTCGTTCATCTCTACGTAATGACGCCACGTGGAAGAATGATATTGTTTTGGGATATAGCGTGGAAAAACGTGACTTGATTGGGGCTGTTTGGAGGGAGGGAAGCAACACCGTTTTCCCTCCCTGACTCTCTCTCTCCCTTTCCCTCTACAGTAGACGTAAACATTGCCATGCCCTGCCGCAAATGCACCACGTAGTCTCCAGATCGCTGTCCCTTCGCTTCTTCAATGGATTTATTGGCATTGGCTTTGAAACGGGAGAGGATAAACGAAAGATGCGGTTGATTTGGGGGAGATAAGCGGTCAGAAGTTGCAGACGGGATAGGAGGAGACTACGGGATAGGTGAGCCATTTTGTACCGAAGATGACATCCTCTGTCCCGAGTTGGCTGCGCCGTGCACGACCATGGTGCAGGCACTGTCCACGGATCTGTTCCCCACTTGAACCACGAATTTCGAGGTTTCAACTACTATTTCATCAGTAGCTATACCCGGCCCAGTTACTTCTAAATGCGTTGTTTTGAACGGGACACGTTTGGCACCTGCGCTCGTGCATCCCGTAGCTCCGCCTCCACAGTGCACCTGCCCCATTACCGAGTAAACAAAAATGAAGAGAGGATGCTGTATGCAAAGTCTGGGGCCAAATGAGGACGTAATGTGAGTTTTTCCCACATATAACCAGTATACTAAGCGAGTGTTTCTCAGTCTGTGGTACGAGGCTCGCTGCAGTTTTGGTTAAGCTTTTTTGAGTAATTTAGAGTCAAATCTGATGTGTTTAACCTGCTTTCATTAACCTATCTTATGCGTGGTTTAGTCTCTTTTTAGAACTGGTTTAGTTGTGATTTAAACCTGAGGTCTAGAGGTTTTAATCTGGTGATACTCAGAAAGTCTAATATTATCTTTTGAGAGCCACTACAGGCCCACGAAGCAATAAAGGTTAAAATTCTTATATTATAAAATCCCTTAATAGATGTGGAGTCCCTGGAGTTGCCTGTGACTGCTGCAAACTGCTACAGATGAGATTACATATTTTGCCTGGAGGTTTACCTTATCTGAAACTTTTATGGAGAGGCATTTATTTAGCAATATCCTAATGGTTTCCACCAGCTGTTAGTGTTAAACAAAAATAGGCCTAGACCACAATGCTGATTAAAATATATATTTTACCTGCTCACATGAGTATGTAGTTTCAATACAGTTTATTATCATTATCTGGGTAGGGATTTTTAACAACCTAAGGGGGAATGCACTTATTATAATGTCACGCACAATCTTTAAAAATAATGAAAATCATTGATAAAACTAAAATGTTCTGCTTCTACTGATGACCTTCATATCATGCCATTGACTGAGGGCTGACCTGTACCTCCTAAATAAGGAACCTTATTTAATGCTTCAGGTGCATTCACACTGGTCCTGGTTTAGTCCTGATGTAGACTTGGTTTAGTCCTGGTCTAGTTCAGTTTTGTCAAAAATTGAATGTCGTGTGTGAACCAAACCATTCAACCCAAGAACACCACAAAAGTGGACCAAGAGCAGAACCATCACCCTCCTTGTTACTGGATAGATAAACTAATCATAGTTATATTTTATTGTCCCTAATCATAGTACTTGTGTTTTAACTGTGTGCAATTAGTTTTGATAAAAATCTTTCCGCCTGTTTTGCTAACAAGGCCTGCACTTGTTTGTTGCCACAACAACAGTCAATTAGAGTCAACTATCACAACAACGTGTTCCTCCATTTTGTCACTAGACACATAAGTGCCCCTCTCCAAGGAAACGGGAGTAAACAACTTTGGTGTTTACTCTCCACTATAGGGCTTTTTTCATGTAAACTATGCCTCTTATCTTTTGATCTTTGCTATTACTCTAAGGTTAAAGCAGAGAAACGCTGTAGTGAAATGGTGTGTCGTAAGACATAAAAGTGCTTGGCCCATCTGCCACTCAGCTATTAGGTTAGTTTGATGGGCTTCTACATCCTCATATGTGTGTTTATTTGTAAATATTCTCTATTTAGAAGCATTCAGTCACCATACCCCAGCCTGTATTTAGCTAAATTGTGTTTTTAAAGGATAAATTTACAATAGAAACAACTGTTTGACTAGTCGACTCATTGAAATAATAATCACTTATTTGCAGCCCTAGTTCCAAATTAGACAATCCCCAAAACAACAGATCACTTTTTAAAATCACATTCATTTTAAGATGGCGGTTGGGTGATTACTGAAACTTCTTTGGAAGAAATAAGAAAATAAACCTCTTAAAACCAGAAACACATTTACATATTCTGTGGGGGATTTTTGTGTTGTTTTGGTTTTTTTTGTATATTACTCTATCTGGATGGGTTATAATGATCTTGCAGAGTGCCTGTTTTATTGCACCGCGCTCTAGATTGATAATGAATGTAATCAATCTTTTGAAATAGGAGCCAGTTGTAGATAACTTAACCGCTTTAATCTTTTATTCTGTCTTTTCTCTATTTCAGGATACAATTGCTGTGGACCTCTCAGACCATGCACTGGAAATGCTGTTGTCATACCCCCTTATTTTAAGAGACTCACCTTGTGGTATTTAAAGCAAGATATTTCTTCCAAGCAGTTTTCAAAGCAGTTGCGATGATTCGCCACCTGCCAACTTTGTCATGACCCAAGTATCTGTAATTGACGCTGCTTGCTGCGTTGGTGCCTCTCGTTATCACAGCTCACAGTAAGGGGGCGCTATGGGGGCCAAGCAAACCAAAGGACAAGATTCGGCAGGGCCCAGTCCCCAACACAGCTGGAAGAGGACCCCTACCAAGGAGCGTGGGGGCGACATACTGGCCTCTCTGATGCTGAAGTCTGGGGACAGGCTGAACCGAAGCGGGAGCCCTCCTCCTCCTTATCAGAGACGCATCGGGATGATACAGGAGATGATGCTATTGGCCAAACAGGGAAAGCATGATGAGGCTACGGAGATGCTCAAGACGCTACGACAGGTAATGGCCCTGCTGTTTATGTACTGTTTATTTATTCTTACATATTTCAAAATACTAATTAAAAGTCCTATATTACGCAAAATGGACTCTTGTGAGCTTGTGATGTCATGAAGCGGTAGTTTTCAAGTTAATGGCCACCTTTTACCTTTAGTTCAGTAGAGATTGGCAGTTCCAGGGCTGAAATGATCCAAATGATCTAGTGAAGAGTTCAGTAGAGATTGGCAGTTCCAGGGCTGAAATGATCCAAATGATTCTAGTGAAGGTGTATGGAGTTTAAAAACACAGTGGAGTACTTCCTGTATTACCACATGACATCACAAGTCACAAGTGTGATGTGATGGCATCACATCACAAGTGTTTTCTGTTTGAGAGACGAACTCAGCGAAACTCAACGAAACTAAACACAACTCCAGGTATGTTTGTGATGAGGAAACTACACTGTAACGTAGCTCAGAAAATAGTGTAATATGGGCCCTTTAAAGTGCTGCACCCATTTTTGTTTACCATATATTTGTGCAAAATTTGTCTTGCCCCATTAAGGATGTATTGTATAAGCAGCTCTTAAGGTCAAAATGAGACAGCTGCATGCTGTCTGCAACTAATTATAAAGCATTTTACTGTCAAAGAATCAGGAAGTGTGCTGTTAGCATATTAGTTGTTGTTAGCTTTTAACATGACGGTAAAACTCTGATAGTTGTCAAAAACTAGTCACGGTGAATAACTAGGAGCAATGAAATAATGAGGAATAACTTTGGACTGCTGCAACCCGTTTAAAATGAGTTCATTTTGTTTCTCATCCTTTTTTTAATCAGCACAGTACAGCACTTTTAAGGTTGCATACTAAATATAGTGAATTCATTATGTTAGCAACAATATAGAGGTGACACATTGAGATCACCCCTATGAATAGTGACAAAACAAAGATTGTGACGTCGCCCGGTATGGCACAGCCGGGGCCCCACCCTGGAGCCAGGCCTGGGGTTGGGGCTCGAATGCGAGCGCCTGGTGGCCGGGCCTTTGCCCACGGGACCCGGCTGGGCTTGGCCCGAAAGGATGACGTGGGTCCACCCTCTTGTGGGCTCACTATCTTGTGGGCTCCGTGAAATGTCTCCTCGCTGAGGGGGAAGGAGCCTGAGCTCGTGCAGGAGGTTGAGAGGTACCGGCTAGATATAGTCAGGCTCACCTCCAGCACAGCTTGGGCTCTGGTACCCGACTCCTTGAGAGGGGTTGGGCCCTCCACTTTTCTGACGTTGCCCATGGGCAGATGTGGCGAGCTGTTGTGGGTTTGCTTATAGCACCACAGCTCAGCCGCCAGGTGTTGGAGTTCACCCCAGTGAACGAGAGGGTCGTGTCCCTGCGCCTTCGGGTCTAGGACAGGTCTCTCAAAGTTGTGTCAGCCTACGGGCCAAACGGCAGTGCAGAGTACCCGGCCTTCTTGAAGTCCCTGGGAGGGGTACTAGACAGTGCACCAACCGGGCACTAACATGTGGGAGACGTACTTTGGTGCTGGGCCATGGAGAGACTTGTAACAAGCAGAGCTGCTTTAAAGTCTATTCTCAGAGCCACAGGAGCCAGTACAGAGACCTGAGCACAGGGGAATCACACTCCTCAGCTTTCTCGGTAAGGTCTATTTTAGGGTACTGGAGAGGAGAAACCAACCAATAGTCGAACCTCAGATTAAGGAGGAGCAGTGTGGTTTTCGTCCGCGGAACACTGGACCAGCTCTATACTCTCCATCGAGTGCTCGAGGGCTCATGGGAGTTTGCCCAACCAGTCCACATGTGCTTTGTGGATCTGGAGAAGGCATTCGACTGTGTCCCTCGTGGTGTCCTGTGGGGAGTGCTCCATGAGAACAGGGTCCAGGGCCCTTTGCTAAGGGCTGCCCGGTCCCTGTATGACCGGAGCAGGAGCTGTGTTTGCATTGCCGGCAGTAAGTCAGACCTGTTCCCGGTGCATGTTGGACTCCGCCAGGGCTGCCCTTTGTCACCGGTTCTGTTCATTGTTTTTATGGACAGAATTTCTAGGTGCAACCAGGGGCCGGAGGGGGTCCAGTTTGGGAACCATCTCATCTCTGCTGTTTGCAGATGATGTTGTCCTGATGGCTTCATCGAGCCAGGACCTGCAGCAGGCGCTGGGGCAGTTTGCAGCCAAGTGTGAAGCAGCTCCTCCAAATCCGAGGCCATGGTTCTTGACCGGAAAAAGGTGGCTTGTCCTCTCCGGGTGGGTGGTGACTCCTTGCCTCAAGTGGAGGAGTTCAAGTATCTCGGGGTCTTGTTCATGAGTGAGGGAAGGATGGAGCGTGAAATTGACAGGCTTGTATCGAAATCAAGTTTGACATTTTGGTTTTCTAACAACAACAGCCATTTTGCTTTATTAAGACTGTTTCAGACTTGGCACTATTTACTCTTAACAGTGTCACTGAAAATAGCTGAGGGATGGCAATAAAATGATTATTGTGCTTATAACAAAGTATGTATTCAGTGATTGCATTGGAAATTGGCTTTTTTCATTCATAACACAGCCTCTGTTACCAATCTGTTCCCTGTAATAAAACCGGTCATGATGGGACATTGCCACTGATTATTTCCTGGAAAAAACATAATGTTCCCTCTTGACCTTGTTAAGGAAAAATGCTATAATAGTTGCTGCTGTGATAACACTGTAGGTAGTGAAAGTGAATGGGGCAAATTAAGTGCTGTTTTTTCTATAGCAAATGGCATTGGGATATTTTGTGTGTGCTATGAAGTGTTTTCTTGAACCCAGTGTCTGTGTTATGTTAAAAGCCTTTGAATCACATTAAGAAATAGCAAGCAATCAACAAACTGAACTGCACTTAGCGAGGGGGTATTATGAAAATTGATTTTTTGAGCTTTCTACCATGTTATAACATTGTTCCCCTCATCAAAAACGTGCTTGAAGACATTTCTGATGTGATTCTTGCATGTTTTAACCATGTGTCCCGGGCACTATTCAAACCCTCCGAACATTTAGCTGTTCTCGTTTTGAGGAATAATTGCACTATATTATAATAAATTGCAAAATCTGTCAAACTGAAAACAATATTTTTTAATGTTTAATGTCTTTAAAAATAAATGTGTCTACTATTTCAGTGACAAAAATCAAAATAGAGCAAATTTTTAGATTAAATTGATCAAAAATCTCTTATGGCACCTTTAATTCACAACACAAGGTATTATGCCACCATTCACAATTGTTACCAACCGTAAAACTCACTTTTTTATGTACTTTTTGACAGTTTTCATAATAAATAATACTTGACCATACTAAAGTAAAATGGCACATGAATTTCATAATTTCATCTTTAGGAAAAATTTGGGCATTGATGGGTTAATACCCCCAGAAGTAAAATATCCCCTCTTTAAGAAAAAAAGTGAAGAATTTAAATATTAGTTTTAAATACAGCTGTGAGCTGTGAACAATTAAAATGACCCAAGCGCGTTGACTATTTGAAACGATTAAATTAGATTTGATTAAAACGTGATTAATAGTACGGCCCCAGTGTGACAGACTTTTTACCTGTAATTGCCAACTCAATCACTGTGTTGCAAAAGAAATACTGAATCTTGCAGGGACCTGCTGGCATAGAGCTTTATTAAACGTATTAATGAGTTCTATATGGCCTGTCAACCAAAGATAATTATAGTAATAAATACCTCTCTAATATACTCAACAGTGAATACAGAAAACAAACCTGGGCGGCTGAAGGATTACACAGATATAAGACCGTACGGTAATATAAAATAAAGTACTATGAGTTATTGTTGAAAATGACATTCTATTGTCTAAATAAAGAGTGATTTTTTTATTATTGTGGTATCGGAATCGGTTTTGAGTATCGAGTCTATTCCTTTGCATGAAAATCCAGTTTGAAATTTTAGTATCCTGACAACAGCAGTGGCAACATTTAGGCTACAGATATTTGTAAGTAAGATATAAGTTGTAAGTGCTCGATATGCTATGACTAGTAGAAGTAATAATATTTGTTGTTAATAGTGATAGTGATACTTGTAAGGCATTTTAATTAGAGAAATTTGAGTTGTTAATACTTCTTCCAGACTTCCACCACATTCACTGACCCCAGCAAAGCACAACTGGACAAACATAATACACGTAGTCAAGGAAGTAGTTGCAGTAAAAGAAATAACATTTTAGTAGCAGTAGTAAAAGCTCTTGAAGTAGTAAGAGTAATTGTACATTTTTTAAACATTTTCCCAAGCAACTAACCTGAATCTGTATCAGGCCCACTAAGGGTGTGATCTTGTTCAAGCACTTATAAACTTATTGCAGTGGATAATTCAGAATTTTTTCAGAATTTTCGTTCAAGCACTTATAAACTTATTGCAGTAGATAATTAGGATTTTCGGAATGCGTTAGGAAAGTGAGGAATAACTTGGGTCTAAGGCTGAATGATTTGGGGACAAGCATTACGATTGCAATTAGAGTAGAGATTTATGCATTATAATAGGATTCTTTTCAAAGTTCACATTTTAAATTGAAAGAAACTCTGAACCATGAACTGACAAACCAATACAAGGGTCACGTTTCAGAACATGTTTCTACAGATCTAAACTACAGGGTTAGTTGTTTTTATGCGTATATTAGAGTATACTCGTCTCTCTAGAGTATACTCTGTTGTTTATGGAGGAAATTGTGGTTGTAGTTTTTGTGATTTGCTAATTGGGTCCATTCAAATTGCGATTTCGATTTGGGGTAATAACGGACTCAGACTTGAACTTTAACAGCCACATCAAATCAATAACATCTGCAGCTTTTTACCATCTAAAAAAAAATTGCAGAAATGAAAGGTATACTGTCAAAACCAGACTTGGAGCGACTTATCCATGCATTTGTCTGCTCACTGGCCTCTCCAAACAAGCGTTAAGACAGCTGTAGTACATCCAGAACACTGCTGCTCGGGTCCTGACTAGAACCAGGAAGTACGAGCACATAAGTCCTGTGCTCAGGTCTCTGCACTGGCTCCTGTGGCTCAGAGAATAGACTTTAGAGCAGCTCTGCTTGGTACAAGTCTCTCCATGGCCTAGCACCAAAGTATATCTCCCACATGTTTGTGCCACATGAACCATGTCGCACTCTGAGGACCTCAGAGACCGGCCTTGTGCTGGTGCCCAGACTCAGGACTAAACATGGGGAATAAGCGTTTCAGTTTTATGCAAAACCTGGAAGATGTCAGGCCTCTACTTTGACAATGTTTAAATCCAGGCTCAAAACTGTCCATATGACTGAGGTTTTTATTCTGCACTCTTCTCTTTTAATGTTACTTTTATGATGATTATTTATGTTTTCATTTGTTTGTATTGTGACTTTAATGTCTTTCTTATTCTGTAAAGCACTTTGAATTACTTGTGTACAAATTGTCCTATACAAATAAACTTGTCTTGCTTTGCCATTGCGATTCATCTAACAGCTCTACTTTGAACCACTGCAATAGTTGAAAAGGCACAGGTTGTTTTTTCCATGTTTTTAGACAGTATAAATGGACATCTCTTAGATCACTGCCCACCCCTCTGGCTGGTCGCCCTGTGTCTGTGGACTTCTGGCTGGTATACAGAGTTGCAGAGTGGAGACAGGAGGTTGCTGGTATTTACAGCTTGTCTGTCCCTCTTTCTGGGCATTAGGGGCTTGGCTTGATCTCTGCTGCAGCTGCTGTTTGCAGTGGAGGGAGAAGAAAGAGAAAGAGGAGGTAGAGAATGAGAGAAATGCCACCAGTTGAATGGGTGGATATATAAAGGATTGACAGGGTTTATCAATGAATAGGATGGTGCTTCTGTGTGGTGTTTTATTACATGGGTGCTTAATATAGTGGATTTAAATAAAGAGGGGGGATCTGGTATCTCTTTTTTCTTGATAAATAATTTTCAAAACATGTTTTGGAAAATATACAAGTTTTGGAAAATATACAAGAAGATCTTGTACAGTAAAATAGCAAAAGTCTTCAAAAATAATTTCTTGCAGTGTAGTTTCACAACCATTTTTTATTATTATTGTTTTATTATTTTAATTGTGCATGTGTGGGAGTAATTTAAATGTTTTAAATGTTTTTTGTTCAGATTTACACTCAACCAACCCACACATACACCTTCCTCCTTATTAGCCTGTCCATGGGCTTCAGAATGATGAACAATTGGACTGTTGCCTGGCAATTAAAGCAGACTTATTCTGCAAAATCAACTTTTAGAGCTTTTCCTTCCCATTTACTCTCTCAAAGTTGTATTTAGAGTGATTCGGGTATGTTTGAGCAATCTTTAATCACTTATTTTCAAGATGCAATTTTGCTGATCAACCCACGTGTTCACCGCCGCCGGTACACGCCCACTGCTCTGTACTTACCTTTTCTCCAATTTCATTTTCTTAAGTAATTGGTAATTGGTGATACACATATGATTCAGCAGTGCCGCAAAGTCATTGGAAGCTCTTTGTTGTGATGACATTTACGGCGAGGTCAGCTCCCACTGGGCACAGTCGTTTTCTAACGCAGACTTGTTTCTCTTTTTAAGTCATTTTTAGACCAATATTGCGATTTAAAATGATCCACGAGTATATAACAGATACGAGCACAACACAGGCGAAAGTCCTCAAAATGTTGCCTTTAAACAGGAAGCTGAAACCCATGAATTGATTTGGTGTATATATAACTCACATTTACTGCATAGTGTCTGTTGTGGAAAATTACTACCGTATATCTCTTGATGAATAATTACATTTCCATCACAGTGTCTGTAGTTATACTTCTACTTTATAAACTATATTCTTGTCTTACTTCTTGCATAGTATGGGATTCTACACATTTATGTCCGTATACATTTTCCTGTTATTCTATACCACATTCTTTTGATGTACTCTTACAGTGAAAGCAGAAACCACTTTTATTCACCTAATCTCCCATCCCACAGACAGCACTGTACACAATGACGCTGCTACTGTGAAGAGCTTATCCTCCGGTGAGTCAGCCACAGGGAATATAGCAGCGGCTCTATATATGCACTCGCAAATCTCCTTTATTGTTTGTTGTTAAGACTCTTGAGACTTCCGCTTCTGGTTCCGTCACCGCACACTTTCCCTTATCATATATTCTGAATTTTTAATCCCAGAATCAATAGGAAATGCTCACGCAACGTAAATAGGCTTAGGCCTGAAGGACACCCCTGTGTGGAGCTGGGCTTTACTCTACAGTCAAAGCCTTACAGAAACTATGGAGTTTAAAGTTATTCTTCACTTACCTTACGCATCCTGAACATCGAACATTATTCACTGCGATTAGTTTACAAGCACTTTTCACAACTCTCAGAGACCAGAGTGGAGTTTTGTCAGTAAAGCTAACAACAACTAGCATACTAACGTGCACTTACTGATTATTGGACAATGAAATGCTTCATATTTCGATGCAGACAGCACCCAGCTGACATATTTTGACCTGTGCGGGGGCAAGACAAATTTTGCTCAAATACATGGGAAATAAATCAGTTAAAGAGATGATGAAAAATACCTGATCAAAATCTCTTAAGTTTTGTTTTGTTTTACATTTTATCCAGGAGATGGCAGTAGCATGGGAAAAGGAATACAAATGATTTCAGATAATGTAATGGAAACTATTTCTTTTTACACCTTACGTGAGTGGAAAAAAGATACAATTCTCTGACAAAATAACATTTTAGGACATCAAATCAGCTTTATCGTTATGAGAACAGCACAGTAAAATAGATATAATGGAAAGAGGAAGAGGAAGAGAAAACAAATTACAAAGATCATAAAACATAATCCAGTTTGTCATATTGACCCCAGGTGCAGTTTTTCCAGATATATGTAGGATTTTATAAATAGGGCTACACAATTTTGGAAACAAATCAGATAGTAGTTTCTGTGTTGCAATTGTGATTGAATTTGCAATTTAGGTTAGAAAAGTAGGATTCTTTTTAGAGAATAACTCCAGGAGTATTGGGCATTTGAGAGAAGACTGAAATCTTAACAGATAAACTAATACAACAATCCCATCCATTTCAGAACATGTACACTGAGGTCTAAGTAAACTAAGAAAAACAAGAATTTTCTGTAAAAGACAGGGTATTTTGTTCTTTGCATATTATCTTAATAAATGCTGCCTTTGCGATTTGATAATTCTGTAGACTCATTGTGATTTCAATTTGATTTCAATATATTCTCTATTTAAAAAGTACTCTTCAGACTCATAATTATGTCTTTTCACAGATACTTCAATGTGCTGATAGAACATTTATTATAATTCCAATTTCCAAGCATCAGTCCTGTATCTAACATTTGAAGTTCCTATTTCATGTACAACTTAAGCCTCTAACTTTATCCTTCTTTAAGCGTTTTTCCATTTAGTGTAGGTTACAGTTTGCCCTTGTATTTTCTTGGCTTAGCTCAGATTCAGTGACACTGTGCTGGAGGTCAAGCTTGTCTGACCTCTGGAGGATTTACCGCTGCTGCGTTTAGGATTAGTGCCAAGAAAAATTGACCAACAACACAGAAATACTGTTTAACCAGCTTCAAAAGAATAGATGAAGTGTGATAAAACCCTTTTAGGCTCTTTCTTTAGAGATTTCTTACATTAAAGGTGCACTATGTAACCTTCCTGGTGCAAGGTTTGGTCTGGTGATTTTTTTTTTTTTTTACTTTGTCTGGAATGCTCCACAGTATGTCATTAAATGTATCTCTCTCCATGGCAACAAGCAAGAGATACCAAGTTAGAAGTCAGATCTGTGGGGAAGTGATTGCAGTAATAATGCATGTTTTGTAAGGTATTTCTTGCAATAAAAAAAAAACCCAGAAACATTTATATTTGCACAAAAACTCAGGTGAAAAATTTTCCTCACCATGTTTCTGGAAAATTATTAAAAATTCAACTAACCTTACGTAAACTATAGCAAACAAAAAATTCAATTCTGTCAACTGGACAAAAGTTTCAGAGTGATACAAAAGTTAATAAAAGAGTGCTTCTGAAGAGCAGCAAAACGTCTTCACTCTAAAACTTTTTTCCAGTCGACAGAATTTAATTTTTCGTGTGCTGTGGATCATACCTGGACGACTGCATGATTACACAGACATCTTACTCTAAACTGTACACTTCATTTAAAAGTGCTCTATGTAACGTTTCTGCCATCCTCTTGAAGAGTTTATTGCTTTGCTTGAATGTTCCACAGTGTGGCATTAAACTTACTCATCTCCACGGAGACCAGCAGGTGACTCCTCCCGGCCAAGTTAGAAGTCAGATCTGGAGAATGGATATATTTCAACATATTATTTTAGTAAATTAAAACACCTGTAACTGAATAAATAAATAAATGAAAGATAGATAAATATATATGGAGTTAATATGATTGACTGAGATTCAGGAGCAGGACCACGCCTCAACCTACTTCCGCTCCTCCTCAGGGAACCGCAGCTCATCTCAACCACACCTCTAATTACCCAGAAGCCCTGTTTATACAAGCCTGTCCCGGCAGCACCGTCTGTCTCCGCTCTCTCCACCACTCCCTCCCTCCCGCCTCATGTCTCTTGTTCACCTTTCAGTCCGAAGACCTCACCATCTACAGAGGTACACGATGGTACACAATAGAGATATCAATAAATATCTCTATCGTGTACCATTTTTGAGGCGGGGTCCTTGCTAGTCAATGCCGTTTTTGTGGAACATTCCAGGCAAAGTAAGTAGGTGATGGACTCCTCACCAGGAAAGTTACGCAGTGCACCTTTAATATTGAGTGAATACAGTACCCAGCAGCTAATAGTTGTGGGAATATCGACTCCAACCACAGCAAGACAAGAATAATCCAAATGGAAAGAAATAATGCAGGCTGTTTGCATTATAAAGTACCAATGAATAAAACATTAGCTGCTTGTGTTAATGACTGTACAGTTGTTCTGGTACACAGTGGACAGAAAATGGAGAGAATCAGATGGAGGTAATTACGGAGGAGAGAGACAGTCCAAGCAAAACACAATTTACATTTTTTTTTTAACAGTATTTACAAGGAAAGCCTTCTATTGTAGAAAAGAAATGAGCAATACTGTTGAATATAAACCAATACGCAGCCATGCGTTTCTTGTTCATTTATTTCTCCTATTGATGCTTTCAATAGGATTCAGCAATGTCCTTGTAATACCAGAACTCTATAATAGAAAGCTATTTTTACTTGGAGTTGGGTTATAAATTAAAAAAAAAAAAAAAAGTATACCATTTAAAGG
>JACM01038339.1:0-12614 GCA_000787095.1 Periophthalmodon schlosseri | reverse complement strand
TGTGGGCCTTGCTGTGGATTTTAAAAGACAAATATTGGTATCGGCAAATAGCAGTTATTGGCCACAGCAGCAGGCAAAAATATCGGATATCGGTATCGGCTCAGAAAATCCATATCAGCCCATCCCTAGTGACAAGAGGCAATAGTGGAACATCAACAAATTCTTGGTCGACTGAAGACATGACCTGTGCATGGATGAATCTACAAAAAAAGCTGTGGTGTTGTCAAAAATAAAAATGTTGGTGATCTCGCACTAAAGGCAGTCACTCCTAAACTCCAACTCATTCTCTCCATGCCTTTTTGCTGTTGTCCACAGAAGCCCTTTGGTCGACTAAAGCAGCATCGATCTATTCATTGACTAAAGGACTAAAGGACTACAGCCCTAGTGATTTCAATGGAAAAACTCACCTAATTTTAACCTCAGATATGAAATATGAAATAATATGAAAAGTATATGAAAAATATGAAAAATCAACGAGGGTTTGGCCAATGAAAACCACTCAGGGTGCGTTCACACAGGGTTGGGCGATATGGCGATAAAAATCGAATCGTGATCTCATCCCTGTGACGATCTGCTGTTTTGGTTTTATCATATTGTGTTTCTCCTCACTTTCCCCACCCAATAGGACCAATAGGAGGGGACTCCTATTGGTCAGACTCTGTCCTGCTCTGAGTGAGTGACAGCTGGATTAAAAAACTTTCAGAAACAGCAGATAGTATATTTTATACAGTCTTTAAAGCTAAGAAAACATGAATCATGATAACAAAATGATATCGTGATCTGGCTCTTAAGAAAATCATGATACAAATTTTTACCATATCGCCCACCGCTACTTGAATTAACCTCAGAATATTATAAAATCACAATGATTTTGATAAATCCCTCAGCTTCATGTGAGTGACATCAGAACCTGGTTGCAAAACACAATCTCATTAGGACAAGACAGAAATGTTGAGCCCACAATTTTGGCCTCACAATATTGTAAACACATTATTCTCTCGTGTGCAGAATCTTGTGGCATGAGATCTCGTCCCATCACTATTATAAACACTTAGAATTGTTATGTTCCGATCTGATGCCAGTAAAAACCATAGACTGTATAAAGAAGTGAATTAAGTGTGACGTCACCTGTGCATTCGGTTGCAACCATATGAAGCTCATTGAGGCTAGCAGTTATAGCGGCTAATCTGCAACCAGGAACCATATTTGGAAATTCAAAGAGCCAATTAGGAGTGAGGCTGCTGAAGGTACACGTCCCCTCGGGCTAGCACTGCTGGTTTGGCAGGGGGCGGGCACTTAGCAACAAGTCTGTCAATCAACCTGTTGCTAACGCTAGCAGGAGTGACCTCGGAAAGAAGGCACCTGGTTGGTCTGTCGTTAATGTTCATGTTGATTTAGGGACAAAATAGCGAAATAAAAACACCAGAATCATGTAGAGCAGATTAAAACCAACATGTTAAGGTCAGAATGACGAGCCTGACAGCAGCAGTTACAGAGGGAGGGGCCACTCCACCACTTCATGCCCATGCTCACTTCCTATTTGGAACACAGCAGCTAGCATGTTAGCTATGTCCATTTATATATACAGTCTATGGTAAAATCGCAGTAGGTTTTTCACTGTTGCCTCTGGTCACCTTCGTATTGGGATTTAGACATTCTGCGGTGAGGGACTTTTAAAGGGTCTATAGTTATAGTATCTGATTCTCTCTTGGACTTTTTTTGGTTTTGTGAAGTGGGAGACCTGCACTGGGATGAGCAACGTCTCATACTTAACCACTTAATGGCGTGGTTTCTCCTTCTGCTCTCATTAACATCATAAGACAAAGGATTCACATTTAAAAGCCTTTAAGAGTCATTTCTTTATATTGGCTGCACTGAACAGAGCAAAGGATTATGGGATGTAGTTCCTCTGCTTTAGCCGCCTCAACAATAACAAACATTTAGACAAGGGTTTATTAGTGACTATAGATCATACAGAATCACATTATGGCAGATATTGTTGCATCTTGAGCTGAGAAGTGTTTTTAAAAAGCTGACTTTGGATCTGCTCCATGCCGGTCTCTTCTGGACAGCTGCGGGACGGACTTGTTTCACTTTAATATTTTGGCTTTAGTCTTAAAATATAATGAAAGATCAGAATGAGCAGAGCTTAAAGAGGAGGTATTATGCCATTTTTAAAATGTTTCTACCATGTTATAACGTTCCCTCATCAAAAACATATAAGTAATCTAGCGATCTCTCCCTGGCACTATTCGAACCCTCCTTAGGGTAGGTTAGGAGTACAAGCCTGTACAAGGCTTCGCTCGCAAGTCTACGTCACCTATGCTTCCACACCACAATTCTCCATAAATACACAAAAACATGATGCAAAACAACACACTACAACTTGACAAACCTGATGTGCAGTAGTTTCATTAGTGGTATGCACGCTGATTTTGTTGTGATGTCACTCTGAAGGGGGAGTGACTTAGCACGGAGCGCAAAGGAGAGGACGGACTCAGATCGTCAAAAACTAAAGTAAACTTATAAGCTGATTTTGTTGTGATGTCACTCTGAAGGGGGAGTGACTTAGCACGGAGCGCAAAGGAGAGGACGGACTCAGATCGTCAAAAACTAAAGTGAAACTTATAAAGCATGTTAATACGTTGTTTTGGGTGAATATATCATTTTCAAAACAATAAAAGGAAACATGGTGATCTAAATGTTATGTGTTAGCAGTTAAGACTTCAAAGAAGTAACATACCCCCTCTTTAATGTAGAACGAAACCACTGACCACTGCTGCGCTGTAGTGATCAGGCCTGACCCAGAGACTGTATAAAGAACAGTCTATTGCCTGACCACAACAAAGCCAAAGGTGAGAGGACTGTCTCCATCAGGGCTGCATGTGGGGATGTGGGAAAATAAGGCTCTTCAAAATTGCGATATTGATATTATTGCGTTCTTTTATAATACTTTTCAACACTATAATTTCAGTTATATTAAATCAGACCTATTTTGCAAACTGAACTTTTCAGAGCTTTTAACCATGTTTTAGTTGTCTCCTCTCACCCTTTACTCACTCAAAGTTGCATTTGGAGTGATTCATGTTTGAGCAGTCTTTACTCGCTTTTTTTAAAGTCGCCATTTTGCCAATCAACTCCCGTGTTCACCTCTACTGTTACACGCCCACTGTAACATATGCACTTCCTTCTCCAATTTGACTTTCTTAATCGGTGATACTCGTAGGATTCCGCTGCTCGCTAGTGTGATGTGCAGCTATCTAGCTAAAATGTGCATCACTTTATTTACCCATCAAAATTCAAACTTAACAGAGACAAAACCAAGACTTACTGAGGGTTCATTTAGGACTTAATATGAAAACTTCTGAATAAAATTATCCTTTTTTTAGTTTCCATTTTAAAAAACAGCAGATGGAAGATGGAAAATTTTGGTCTGACTACGATGTATTTAGTTAAAATGATCTGTCCACATTGGCTAATACTGCGCTATCGATACTAGGGATGCACCGATCCAGCTTTTTCAGTTTCAATACCGATTTTGATACTATGGATTTAAGTATTTGCTGATACCTGATATCAACTGATACCAGTGCAGAGACTGAAAACAGCATTTATTTTAAAACAAGACAAAACTAACAAATGTGTTATGTAGCTGTTATCTTTCTCTCAAGTATCTAAAGAACAGCTCTGTGTAAATAAAAGTTCAAACATTATGAGACTTTCTGGGCCAAGAACCACCAGTAAATAGCCTTATTACATAAATGTATACGTCCAAACACGATATTGGCTGAACCGATATCTGGAAGCCGATATTGCAGTATCGGCACTGACAGTCGAGACCGGTATCAGATTGGCCCATCCCTAATCAATACTTTTACAATATATTGTGCAGCTCTACTCCCCATTCATCTGAAACATGCACAGAGTACATCCAGCTAAGTACCCCTGACCAGGATCCTGGCTCAGATTTGGTCCTCTGAAGGTCAGTGTGTGGTCCTCTGAGAGTGGAGTGTGGTCCACTGAGGGTCAGTTGTGGTCCTCTGAGGGTCGGGTGTGGGCTTGGGTGTTGTGACTGCACAGATGGAACCGATGCATGGACTCGATCCATAGATACGTTCAGTTTTGCTCTTTTCAAATAGACGCAGAAATGGACTCTTGTTTTTTTCACAAGTTTAAATCTTTTCCTTAAAAATGGTGTACTTTTGACCCCGCGTGGCTCCTCCTAGTAGTGGTCCAGGTGAATAGCGGCCTGGTGGGGTTTTTGCATGAGAAAGTAGTTAGACCGGACCACTGCAAAAGACAAACTTCAAACTCTTCATATAATAATACTGCACCATAGAAACAGCATCAACGCTTTAACCCGCCTCTGACTGGTCAAGCTGTCAATCAAACTGTGGACAGGTTCAAAAAGCAGAGACATGTAAATATGTGGGAGGGGCTTCTGTACCAGACCCGTGCTAACTGTGCTAACTCACGTTTTAATGTGCTAAAAACAATGAGACCTGCAGCTTTGCCCATGTGAACTCTCCTTCACAATAAAAGACACAATATAAAAGGTTTTTCAAAAGAAGAGCGTTGGAAGCACCTGCAAAAACCTTCTGGAGTTTAAATGATTTCATTGTTTTAAAGATGCACCATGTAACATTTCAGTCATCTGTATCCATAGAGATGTTATTGGTTTGCCTGGAATGTTCCACTGATCTATCTTGCATTTACAGGCGTTTTTATAACTAAACTTGTCTCCATTAGGGTTGTGAAAAGTATAAAAAAAACAGATACTAATCGATACTAAAATTTGTATGAAAACTTGATACTAATTTTTCGCAGGTATCAATACTCAAATCCCATTCACAGAACAGAAATGAACCTTTCCTGAATAGCTATAGAATGATCTTGAGCTGTGTCAGAACAAGTATAAGACACATAGACTAGTATAGGCCCATGGACCACTATGGAACCTACCTGGACACTGAGGGATTACACAGATATAAGGCCACATGGGAATAGAAAACAAAGTACTATCATGTAATGATGAACATCATATTCTATTGTCTAAAGACAGAGTGTTTTTTATTATCATCGTGGTATCAGAATCAGTTTTGAGTATCGAGTCTATTCCTTAGTATCAAAGGTGAGTTTGAAACTTTAGTGTCGCAATAACACTAGTCTCCGTGAAGATTGATGTTTAATGCCATACTGTAGAAGCAAAAACATCAGACACCAGAAATGCTACAGAGTGCAGCTTTAAGATTCACATTTTGAATTGAAGTCATTTAAAGTCACATTTGCAGCTTGTGGTTAAAGCAGGTGGTCAAAGCAACTTCAGAACTTAAAAATGGGTCTTAAATTGAACCATTAATGTCTTGTGTATTATTGCAGAAATGTAAAACATATTTAAAGGAGCGGTATTTTTTACTCACAGTTCTGTTTATGGCGATGTGAAACATGGTGTAGTGGCAGTTCATCGCATGTTGTGTCCCAAAAACTAAACCAAATCCTGGTGGAATCTGGGCAAACGGAGCACTGTAAATACGGTTTGAAAATATCAGATTTAAACTGTAAAACTGTAAATGTTTGTCGTCTTTGTCCTGTTCATTTGGCTGCAGCTCAAATAAAACCTGAAAAATGTCCAAAACGTCTCGGCTTTTAATGAGAGGAGCCGTTAGTCTGGTTAAGTCCTAGTTTAGTCTCAGCTATGACCTGGCTTGGACCTGGTTCAATGTTAAGTTCTGGTTAAGGATATTCCTTGTTTAGTCCTGGTTGAGTAACGCTGGTTTAATCCTCCTGGTTTAGGCTTAGTTTAGTCCTGGTTATTCCTGGTTTACTCCTGGTTTAGTCCTTATTTCCAGGTTTAGACCAGGTTCAGTCCTGGATTAGCCCTGGTTTAACCCAGGTTCAGCCCTGGTATAGTCCTGGTTTAGCCCAGGTTCAGTCCTGGTTTAGTCCGGGTTTAGCCCAGGTTCAGTCCTGGTTTAGACCTGGAGTGAGACACTCAAATGTCTTTCTGTTTGAATCTGTTTATTTAAAATTTCAGTGCAAACCACCACAGCTCCTGGGCTCATCACACCACTTTTCCACCGCAGTCCACCAGGTCTGGCTTAGTTCCAGTCCAGGTTCAGATCCAGTCTGGTCTCAGGTCCGGTTAAGTCCTGGAGCCACAGTCTCAGGGCGTACTTGGTCCCAGTGCTGATCCGCTCCAGATCCGGTCCATGATCCGGAGCCGAGGTCTTGAAGACCGAGACCGGGATCGAGACTCCCCTGAGAGATCCGTCCAGCGAGACCTCATAGGCCCTAAAGAGGAAAGAACAGGACTGAACCAGGACTGAACCAGGTCTAAACCAGTTCTAAACCAGGTCTGAACCAGGACTAAACCAGGTCTAAACCAGGACTAAACCAGGTCTAAATCAGGACTAAACCAGGTCTAAATCAGGACTAACCCGGGACTAACCCAGGACTAACCCAGTACCTGACTGAGTCTTCACTGTAGTCCTCTTTGGACAGAACAGCTCGTATCAGACTAGGCTCCGCCCACAGACAGGCACTCACCTCCAGTGCCGACGGACTCAGGTCCTCCTGTGGAAACAAGACCAGGATCTGAACCAGGATCTATGGTCTCTGGTCTAGACCAGTTTAAACCTGGTCTAGTACCTGCAGTTTCTGGTGGTCTCTGGGGGTCTTGAGGAGGATGTAGACCACGATGTGATGTCTCTGAGGAAGTCCTCTGCTCAGCACCGCAGGAAACACTGACTGGAACCACACCAAAGTCAGGACTAAACCAGGACTGTTTTGGCCCTAGTCCTGATCCAGAATCAGGATCTGGGCCAATACCAGGTTCTGGACTAGGACTCAAATAGTCCCATGATGCATAACTGGCATGATGGAAAAGAACACCAGTATGTTTAGACTAGTACAAACAGTACAAGCAGTACAGCAGTATAGTCCTGGTTACAGTACAACAGTACAACAGTACAACAGTACAGCAGTACAGCTCTACAACAGTACAGCTCTACAACAGTACAACAGTACAGCTCTACAACAGTACAGCAGTCCAACAGTCCAGCAGTCCAGCAGTACAGCAGTCCAACAGTACAGCAGTGCAACAGTACAGCAGTACAAGTACTTCAAGAGGAACATTTGACAATTCTCCAAGTGAGATATTTAATTTTAAACCAGGACAAACCTCCCAAAGTCCCAGGATCTGGGTATGAACCTGGTCTTGCTCCAGACGGAGTCCAGTTTCCTCTCTCAGCTCCCGGATTCCAGCCTCCAGCACCTAAACAAGACCAGAGTAAGTCCTGGTTAAGTCCTGCTTTAGTCCTGCTTTAGTCCTGCTTTTGTCCCAGTTTAGTCCCAGTTTAGTCCCAGTTTAGTCCCAGTTTAGTCCCAGTTTAGTCCCAGTTTAGTCCCAGTTTAGTCCCAGTTTAGTCCCAGTTTAGTGCAGTCCTTCACACTTAAACTTTATTTTCAACATAAAAATAATGATTAATAAGAAAAGGCCTCACCGTCTCGTCTGGTTCAATATGTCCACCTGTTCAAAGAGAAACAACAGTCAGGACTAAACCAGGGCTAAATCAGATCTAAACCAGATCTAAACCAGGTCTAAACGAGATCTAAACCAGATCTAAACCAGGACTAAACCAGATCTAAACCAGGACTAAACCTGTCACAGTCTGCACCATGGCCTCCTTTTTTGTCTCTCTCCCTTTGTATGTTTAGTGTCTCCACCTACGTGGGCGTGGCAGCTGCTTAAACCTACCTATTTGTCCAGGACCTGCCTGCCCGCTCCTCACCTGCTTCCCTGCTTGCTACTTACCCATCCACCCTCCTGGTCACCATCCATCGGTCTTCTGGTCTTCAGTCCCCACCTCAGCCCATCTTCAATAAAACACTTTGCAATCTTTTTCCTGTTGTCTGCTTTTGGATCCAAATTATACACTGTGACGAGAGAAGAAAATCTTCAACGTCTAAAAGAACAAAGAGAACTGACCCGAATCCTGCAGCAAGACCAGGACCGGGACTAAACCAGGTCTGAACCAGGACTAAAGCAGAACTAAAGGAAGGACTGAACCAGGACTGAACCAGGACTGAACCAGGACTGAACCAGGACTGAACCAGGACTGAACCAGGACTGAACCAGGACTGAACCAGGACTGAGTACCTGGAGGGACCCAGACGTTGGGGAAGATTCTCAGGTGTTTTGCTCGTCGCGTCAGGAGAAGCCTCTGATTGGATGACTGCAGCAGGATGGCCACTCCCACATCCACTCCCCTCTGTCTGACGTCCAATGGGATTGCAGCAGCCTCTGTGACGGAGAGGTGCTTGATCGGACAGAAGGACGGTCTCTGGGGAGGACAGGACCTGGTTTAGTTCTGGTTTAGTCTTGGTTTAGTTCTGGTTTAGTCCTGATTTAGTCCTGATTTAGTCCTGGTTTAGTCCTGGTTTAGTCCCGGTTTAGTCCCGGTTTAGTCCCGGTTTAGTCCCGGTTTGGTCCTGGTTTAGTCCTGGTTTAGTCCTGGTTTAGTCCTGGTTTAGTCCTGGTTTAGTCCTGGTTTAGTCCTGGTTCTTACCCTCAGAGGGACTTGTTGGGTACTGGAGTCTTTTATCAAGATGAACTGGTTTTGATCCAGCTTAAAGTTCACCTTCAGCTCATCGCCTGCGCTGTCCAAAAGTCCCACCACGCTCTGCAAAGATCAGGACCAGCCCAGGACTCAGACCTCAGACTGGGATTGAGACTGAGACTCTGCAAAGGCCTGTATCTGTATTCTGTGGCTAACCCAAGTGTTTCCCAAAAAGGGGTATGGGGACTTGGAATGATTTCAGAGATGACATTAATTGATATTTGAAAATAAAATGTGTTAAGAAGTAAACTGTATAAACTGTAATGTTTTTGTGGGATGATTTTGGACGTCATTAAGATTAAAACAAGAAAATACAATAGAAGGTTCATTTGCCTCAAGGCCCACCTATGCATGATTTACAGAGGGACTGGTCTCTCTTCAAACCTGGTGTAGTCTCACCTGCAGGAACTGGACTTTCTGAGGACTGGACCGGTCTTTAGCCACAAACACCAGGACTCTGCGCAGGGTCTCCATCTAAAGTAGGTTTAGTCCTGGTTTAATACTGGTTTAGTCCTTGTTCAGTTCTGACTAAGTCCAGGTTTAGACCAGGTTTGGTCCTGGTTTAATATTGGTTTTGCCCTGCTTTAGTCCTAGTTTAGACCAGGTTCAGTCCTGCTTTGATCCAGCTTTAGTCCTGCTTTAGTCTAGTTTTAGACCAGTTTTAGTCCTGCTTTAGTCCAGTTTTAGTCCTAGTCCAGGTTCAGTTCGGTGGCGCATGCGCACGGGGATGTTTACTTCCTGTCTCCTTCTCTCGTGAGTCTCTGATGGAGCTGCTCAGGTGCGCCCCCTGCTGCTCAAACGTGAGTAAAGCAGGGGATGTTTTTGGGTTATTAAAATAATAAATCTGACAATGTTTTAATTTTATACTTTCACATTTTTTTTCACCTTTTTTAGATAATTTCTGTTCCTTTTTGAAATGGGCATAATCATCATGTTGTTCCTAATGTTTCATCTTTGTCTGATTTTTGTAATATTTTCTCACAAACACAGGAAGAACATGCAAACTCCACACAGTTTGGGATTAAACTGGGGCCCTTGCTGTCAGGCGACAGCACTAACCATTCTGCCACTAATATGCAGTTATCATAATGGACACAGGCTCAAACCAAATAATTACAGACAGGTTTTGATAAATCTGTATTTCATCCATAGTAAATCAATTATAGTACATTATAGTATAGTACACAGAACATTTTGGATCAAACACAAACAGAACAATAAATCATATTTATCACATGATTCAAGTTGAACCATCACCTCATTGTCCAATCACATGCAACATATGGAAGTCGTCTTTTAATCCTGGTTTAGTTCTGGATCGGTCGTGGTTTAGTCCTGGTTCAGTCCTGGTTTAGTCCTGGTTTAGCACCGGCTGACCTGCACTGCAGTCTCTACGTTGTCCGATGCAGATTTCTGGTTTAGTCCTAGTTCAGTCTGGCCCTGGTTTAATCCTGGTTCAGTTTGGTCTGGTGCCGAGTCCTGGTTCAGTCCTGGTTCAGTCCTGGTTCAGTCCTGGTTCAGTCCTGGTTTAGTCCTGGTTTAGCACTGGTTGATCTGCACTGCTGTCTCTAGGTTGTCCGATGCAGAGTTCTGGTTTAGTCTTGGTTCAGAGTGGTCCTGGTTTAGTCCTGGTTCAGTCTGGCCCTGGTTTAGTCGTAGTTCAGTCTGGCCCTGGTTTAGTCCTGGTTCAGTCTGGTCCTGGTTTGGTTCCACACAGAGAGGTTCGGTGGTTGCTCTGCATTCAGGGACTTGGCTCTGTGTGAGAAAAACAAACACATATAGTTCAGTTTCACATAAAGACACTAAAGGTCCTGATTCTACTGAAAGCCTCATGTGATCCCCCCATGTGTGGTGTGGTGCCTTCATGTGGTCCCCTCATGCGTGGTGTGGTCCCATCATGTGTGGTGTGGTCCTCTCATGGGTAGTCTCCTCATGTGTGGTGTGGTGTGGTCCCCTCATGTGTGGTGTGGTCACTACATATGGTCCCCTAATGTGTGGTCCCCTCATGTGTGGTCCCCTCATGTGTGGTCCCCTCATGTGTAGTCCCCTCATGTGGTCCCCCTCATGTGTGGTCCCCTCATGTGTGGTGTGGTCCCCTCATGCGTGGTGTGGTCATTACATATGGTCCTCTCATGTGGTCCCCTCTAGTGGCCCCCTCATGTGGTCCCTCTCATGTGTGGTCCCCTCATGTGTGGTGTGGTCCCCTCATGCGTGGTGTGGTCATTACATATGGTCCTCTCATGTGGTCCCCTCTAGTGGCCCCCTCATGTGGTCCCTCTCATGTGTGGTCCCCTCATGTGTGGTGGAATTGCCAATCTCTACTCAGCTAAAGGTAAAAAGGAGCTGTTAACTTGAAATCTACCACTACATGATGATATCATAAAGTGGAACAGAGCATTTTGAGCTTTGGAGATGTACACAGACTAATGTGTGAATGAAACAAAACACAACTCCAGGTATGTTTCTGAGGAGGTCACAACATTATAACATTGCTTAAAGCTCACAACAGTCAGTTCTGTGCAATACAGGGCCTTTAAACGATTTTTTAAACGTTTTGTTTGTTATGATTTTCCAGTGATGTTATTGGTCCTTGTTCTCAACCTGTCATGTAAGTGGCTGTTACCTGAGAGGTGAGATCTGTCATCACGGACCAGCCAATCAGGACAAGGTACAGGCTGACAAGTGCCTCCAGCATCAGTGACAAGATCAGCACAATCAGGACTCCACCAATCAGGAGCTGTCGTGGAGAGAGGGGCGAGGACGAGTGGCGTTAAATTTGATATCTAACGGCTTCATCAAGAGTCACTGTATCAGGACTAGACCAGGACTGAACCAGGACTAGACCAGGAATGAACTAGGTCAAAACCAGGACTAAACCAGGACTTGACCAGGATTAGACCAGGCCTGAAATAGGACTAGACCAGGACTGGAGCATGACTAGACCAGGATTTAACCAGGACTAAACTAAGACTAAACCGGGACTAAACCAGGTCTGAACCAGAATTGAACCAAGACTGAACCAGGAGTAGATCTGGACTACACCAGTACTGAACCAGGACAATACCAGGAGTAAACCAGGATGATACCAGGACTAAATGAGGATCGAACCAGGACTAAACCAAGATAATGTGTAAAATGAACAAATACTAAGTTAAATCCGGACCAGGGGAGGGTATCTGGGGTAATGGAAGGGCATCTGAACAACAAGCACAGCAATCTTAAAGGCAAACCATCTAACTTTTCTGTTGAAGGGTTAGCGAATTTATTGCTTTGCCCAGAATGTTACACTCCCCTCACGTGCGTCTATTCAATTACAGATGTTTTATGGCTTCAAAATCCCTTGAAAAACTTGCATTCTTTCTGTGAGCTGTAACTTGGCCTAGATCCGCCTACTGCTTGTCTCCATGGAGATAGAACAGAAAAATGTCATACTGTGGAACATTTCAGTCAAATAAACCAAATCTCCAGAAAAGTTACAAGTGCACAGTTAAGAATGCAGTTTTTCCATAGTGGGTATATGGTAGGGCATCTGGAGTAGTTACCATGGTGTGGGGCTCGATGTACTCCCAGCTCCCATTCGGACTTTGGACCTCCCTGGGTCTGAACGAGACGTAACGAACCAAAAACCCAAAAGAGGCCAGGTTCAACAAGACCACAGGCAGATGGAGGACTGTGTTAAAATGGACCTGAAGAGAGACCAGAATCAGGACTAGACCAGCACTGAACCAGGACTGAACCAGGACTAGACCAGGACTGAACCAGGACTGAACCAGGACTGAACCAGGACTAGACCAGGAATAGACCAGGATTAGACCAGGACTAAACCAGGACTGAACCAGGACTAAACCAGGATTGAACCAGGACTGGTTTGAGGCCTGCACAGATGAGGAACAGGCCCATGCAGGAGGTCTAAAGAGAAAAAACACTTTAAGTTTAAACTCAGGTGAAATAAAATGAAAGACAGAGAGAAGACAGAAAGAGAGAGAAGAGAGAGAG
>KN475722.1:15801-25895 GCA_000787095.1 Periophthalmodon schlosseri | reverse complement strand
ACTTGATAAAAGTGCATTATTACACATTATTATTTTAATTAGCGACCATGAATAAGCCAGAGGTTTAAAGGGCCCATATTACACTATTTTCTGATCTATGTTATAATGTTGTTTCCTCCTCAAAAACATAGCCATAGATTTGTTTTGGCTCAAATGGAAAACACAAGGTGAAAGGTAGCTGTTAACTTGAAAACAACCACTTCATGACATCACAAATTGGAAAAGAGCATTTTGAGCTTTGGAGATGTAGACAGACTAATAATAAAGGATTACTCAAACATGTGTGAATGAAACAAAACACAACTCCAGGTATGTTTTTGAGGAGGTAACAACATTATAACATGGCTTAAAGCTCACTTTGCTCATTTTGTCCAGTATAGGAATTTAAGCTCTACTGATTTTTAAATGAAGTTGATGTTTGACAAAGAAAGCAAAGGTAATTCTATATTTAAGTCAGATGGTAATCTTTGCCCAAGTTTTGGTCTTAGTGGTGCAATGTGTAAAGTACCGTTATAGCTACTCCAATCACAAAGTAAAGATAAAATGTCAAAGCCCCATTTATACCCATATTTTAAAATCTTTCATCAATTCATATAATTCAAGTATGTATGAAGTTTTTTTTTTGCATAGTAACCAAAGACAGAACAACCACTCAAACAAACACTCTTGGATCCATATAAAGCACACATAAGTGAAATCAAATCTTACCTGTCTTGAAAGTAAACATCATTCCCTATTGCACCGTTGTTAGCAGCTTCATGTTGTCTTGAGTGTAGCTGTGGTCTGTAGGTTTAGAGCGTTTTTGCTTTGCTGTTTAGAGGCGTGTGACTCAGATCAGCTGTGCCTCATGACTGCACCAGGAATTCGCCTCAGCTTTACCCTAGAAAGAAGCTGTCACAATAGGTGGAGACCTACGTCAACGCTATTGTTCGAATGAAATATGCTACAAGTTCATTCAAGGAAAGGTTATGAGTACTGCCTTAAATGACAGGCCACACAAAACTGAACAATGCGATTCTGAGAAATGCTGGTGTGTATAGTTGTTATTATAATGTATTTTCTGAGCGTACACTGTCACCTTTTGAATAAATGAATCTCTAATCTAACATGACTCAAGATGAAATGTGCTGAGTTGTGAATTTAAATGGCTTGAGCTGGACTGTTTATAGACTGTTCATTAATAAAGCCATATTTAATTATAGCTTTAGTTTATATTAGGCTGTATGTTGAGGAATCGGCAGTTAGTGGGATATACACACTGGTTATCCTATGTTACACTAGATTATTACTACATTATTTGCACATTTGATACAATTTGTGGCTAAACAAACGCTTTTGAAAAGTAATTGTCTCTTCTTTGATGAATAAGGAGCAAAAACAAAGCTAGAAATCACCTGTGAAAGTCCCGAAGTGGCGTCATCACATTACGACATTATTTTAACTATGGCTGTTTTTTATTGCTCAAAAATACCTTGATAAACTCCACAGATCTGACCTGTAACTTGGCCTGGTGGCGTCGCCTGCTTGTCTCAATGGAGGTTAGTTTAATGCTATACTTTGGAACATTCCAGGAAAAGGAAGAACATCTCCATGGAGACAAACAAGCATAGCAGACTCTTCTAAAAGTAATACATCTTTAAAATGAATACTTTACTTTCTTACAGACGACACATTTTACTCACTTGTATGTAATTTTTCAGATGACCAGAACAAATCTGGGTTTCTCAAGAAAGACAATGAACCTCTATTTAAACACAGATTGTTATAACACGAACCATAACATGTGACTCAAACGTAGTGTTAGTATAGTTTGACTTTGCCTCTCTAAATATACTAACTGGGCATATATAGGGCAATGTTATGAAAAGATGTTGTTTTAAGATTTAGGTTTTAATTAATGAAAATAATTAATTTCAATTTCAATGTTTTGGTTGCTTTAATGGAGGCTTTTCTAGATTTTTCTGGTTTACATTTGTTCTGATCTTTGGTCTGGTTACGTCTTCTTGTCTTGTATTTTTGTCAGTTTAACTAAGTCAATTGTTATGAAGTGGTACTTTGAAAACTATTTATAAAATGTGCAATATGAATGAAATATGAGAAACACTATCCTAGACTCTACAGACTTATAGTATCCTGAACTTTTGCAATGCACAGAGCCACAGAACACACACATGTGCAAGTCTTTGTTTGACAGTCAAAGCTTTGGTAACTATTGAAATGGGTTAGGCCTACTATTATAAGATCAAAATGTTGTAAGCCTTGTAAACAAAAATATAGTTTCTTTTAACATCTTAGTTTTGTTTTGTGTTTTTTTTACTTCTGAAATAGTTTGACAGCACTACACCATAATGATAAATTTCACTTCCATTTTAAGTCTAAGTCAACATCAGCTACATTGGAAATAAGCTAGTTTAAAGCAATACACATTTTTTATATATATATTCATGGGTTTCTAGGTGACATTTTGAGGACTTTTCACCTTTCCAAAGATATTTAGTTTAGAATTGATCACTGCCGTAGCAACAGTGCTAATTTTTCATTTTGGAACCCATGATATGTGTTTACTTACACATCCGACTGCGCCCACGAACAGAATTCAGCTTAATCCTCTATATTAGAGCTTCACATTTTGTGAAGTACACGACAGTGATTGTGTGTGGTTTATGCTGTAATTCAGTCAAATGGCGCCTTCTTGTGGTCAAAGTCTATACAGGATATTGTCATAACATTGGTGTTTTGTGGTGTAATGATGATAAGTGCAAAAAAAAGCTATGTTACTCTGATCAAATATATAGATACACTACCAGTCAAAAGTCTGGTCACACGCTCTCATTCAATGTTTTTTACTTTATTTTTATTACTTTTTACATTTTATATACACACACAAGACATCAAATATATGGAGCAAGATATAGTAAAGAAAAAAAGTTGAAATAACTCAGCTACATTTTTTCTACAAAGAAATGGATGGCTACTTTGAGAATTTGAATGTAAAATATTTTAAAAAAACAGAATTGAATGAACTTTTGACTGGTAATGTAAATATCTGGAGATGGGTCCTTGGGTCAAATGCAGAGGACAAATTCCTTACAAAGTACAGTCACACTAAGTACCAACTAAGAAAAATATTTGGACTTCCAGGTACAAGCAGATCTAAACGAGATAAACGATTCCAGGACTAGGACTCAACCAGGTCTAAAATAGGACTAGAGCTCATACTAACAGGGTGAACAAAATGAGGAATATGAAACACTGCTTTGACGCAAGGATAAGTTGATAATATTATTGTGAAAACTCTCTTCTTCCTTTGCACTTCAGTAAAGGATGTGATGATTGACTAATTTAAACCACACCCCTGTAAACTCCCAAAATAAGTATCATATTAAAATGTGACTTGTGATGGACAGATCTAAGACTAACTATGAGGAAGCATTTGTTTTAATGGAACAAAAATCAAATGCATTTAGATGTTTTGTAAATGGCTAACTGCAAAATGGACATGCAGACAAAATATAAACTACAGATAGATTACGTTTGAATAAAGGCACTTTCATTCAAATATAATACTCACCTATAACGGTCAAACCAAGGTCTACTGACCAGTGCATTAGAGCCTGTACCCCAGTTTGTGTGTGGGCCCCATAGACTACAAATAACCTGCATTACACATTGGCATAACAAAATCCTGATTTGCATCATCTATTTAAGAGTGACTTTACTGATGAAAATGACAGCTTTAAAGATCAAATTTTAATATAACTTATTGATACTTTGCAGCTGGTACCAACTAAACAACAGCTGTCATTCACGTCTCAAGTCAGTGGTTTGTTGACTCGAGACAGAACCGAAACTCACCTACTGTCCACTCAACCCGATATGCTCATTGCTCATGCTAATATTTTTCTAAATCCTATTATGAATTCTTATATTTTTAACCATTAGCAATATTGTATAAGAAATGTATATTTACTCTCATCTTTTTGTTGCAAATCAAACTGCTAAACTGGACCATGAATACTTGTATCGATCAGAGGCACCTGAAAATGTGTTATTAAAACTTTTTTGACAGTGTTTGCTGTGTGCATGTGCCCATTGTGTCTCCATGGTAATTGCTGAACATTCCACCATAGAGATACATGTAGAACACCCCCAGCATCACGGCAAAGCATCAATAAAACAAAATCTATAGAAACACTGAAAAACAAAATTACATAGGTTACTTTTTATAATTTCCTTGTGCAAGACTTGAAAGCATTTTACTAACTTAATAATAGACAGTTAATTTGTGTTTAAGTTAAATTATTTAACTTTTTTTTTTTTTTTTTTCCATAAATATATACATTAACTCTATGACAGGGAACTAATACCAATTTATTGGCCCTGTTTCAAGAAGCAGGACTAGGTCAAACTCAGACTTCGTTAACCCTGAAAAGAAGTCAACCCAAAGTTTTCAGTTTCACAGAGAGTTAACCTAAACCCTGAGTCAGTCACCATAGTAACTCTCTCTGTGAACCGAACCTGGTCCAGAGCAGGTTTTATTTCTCCAACCCCAAGTTTAACCAGAGTCTGCTCCTGAAGGAGAGCTCTGATTGGCCAGTTCACTTCCCCATTCACAGAAGTAGGAAATAATTAAATACTTCATTCATTAAAGTATTACTTAAAATCCTATTTTAATATCAAACCTGAATTTAACCTGTCCACAGTCACATGACTAGGAATGTTGATCATGTGACCGCCCATCTGATCACGTGACTTTCTCTGTTGTTCGAGATGGGGCAGATCTGAGGAACCGCTTTCTCGCCTTCTCTCTCACTTTCTTTCCGTTTTTATTCATTTCTTTTCGGTTATTTTCACTTTGACCCGTGATTCTACTGCACTGTTCGTTAATGCCAGCTCCTCGCGCGCAGATATGGTTCGGCTCGTGCTCCTGACGCTATTTTTCACCGCGACGTGGATTTCAGGCAGCAGTTTAGAGGTAAGGTTAGGGAACTTTAGTGGAGCGATCTTTGACTTGTAACCTACCCAAAACAATCATTGTGTAGGCTAATGAATGATTGTGAACGAGCCTTAGTTCAATTGTTTCCTTTTGTTTCCTATTGTTTCAAAAGATTGGTGTTTGGGTTTCAGTTTTCATTTTGAATGGGGGTGAAACCATGGGGGTTACCATGACCCCATTTGTCAATCTAATGAAAAATATTAGTTTGTTTATATGCGAGATATTTGGAAGCTTGTATCTAGTTTTAGTAGTTTATCGAGCTTATTGCAAAACCGAGTGTTTTGATCTCCTCTAAATAAAAAGCATTGTGACAGGTCTTGTGTTGTGTGTAAGGTGGCCAGACGTCCGTATTTACCCGGGACAGTTCCACTTTGAGCCCTGTGTCCCCTGTTCCAGCTCATTTATCCAAAACAATTGATTTGACCATTGAACACTGTTTTGACTACTTTTATTTATACTAACCTACAAACCTGGGTGTGTCCCAGTTTTTAATTTAGAAAGTCTGGTCACCCTAGTTGTGTAGTGTCTTTTTTTATAGCTGCAGGAATTCACTGACAGCATCCTCTTGTAGTTAATAATTAATTATAAGTTATAGGTATTTTCTACTTTGTTATTGCACCAAGACTCACTAGTAGACATGTATAGATATGTCATGAATTTTTCAATAAAACATGCTGATTTCTATAGGTGATTCAAATTATTGCAGTGCATTACTGTATAATATTATTTACATATATTTGATCAAGGCTTCTTTAATCACAGAAATTAGTTTGGAGAACATGGTAGAAAACAGCCCCCCCCCCAATATGAAGAGTTGTATTTAACACCGAAAGTGGTATAAATCAATTATACCAGCTAAAGGTTGTTCAGTCTCTAACCCAACCTCCTACAGCAATGATTCTCAAACTGCTGTAGTCGACATGTCCTAAAGACATGTCCTACCAATCGATTAGTTGACTTAAAAGGGGGCGAAAGCTCTCAAAACTATCGTATCTGACCCCCAAAAATACCAAATCTTCATCTAACTCACTCACTACCTTCTCCTTTTTGCTGTTTTCCCATATAAATGTAAATCCTTAAAATCTAAATAAAACGATTAGTCAACAAATATAAATTTTGCTCGACTAAAACACGATTGACCACCATTAATCAACAGAACGACTAAAGGCCTACAGCCTTACTTCAGTCCTGTGGTAAAGTTGTGTTTGTTTTTTGGTTTATAAAAGCCTCATGTGAGATAAAATTTCTGCCAGACTCATCTTATTGTGTCATGTGATACTGACGCTGCAGGTCAAACAGGTTAGGTCAGCCTTTATGCCAGCGTTTGGTTTGGTGTTTGGTTCCTTTTACTCCTGGAGATGGTACTAAGCTGAAATATGAAGCTATGAATGCACAGAGGTGTATCAGTATTACAGGCTAAAGACATTGAAAACTTGTAATCGTAAAAAAAGATGAAGTCGCAAATCCCACAATTCTCCGGAAGTTTGAATTGGACTTTTTACTGCAACATAAACATTGCTTTCATAAAACAATCAAATGTATTCCTCCAAAGTCCAAACCAAATGCTTGTACTGACAGAGGATCGGCTGTGAACCTCTCGATTCAAAAGGCCCAAGCTGATCATTGACGATTAGAAATGACTGAATCTCGAGTTACATTGGTTATTTTAAACTCGTTCTGTTTTTTTCTTCCCAGATCGACCCGCTGGTGTCGGAGGAGCAGTTGTTGTGGGTGAGTGGGGGCCAGGGTCAGGTGAACACGTTTAGGATCCCGCTCCTCACCTTCACCCCACAGGGAAGTCTGCTGGCGTTTTGCGAAGGACGAAAGAAGTCCGCGAGCGACACGGGCGCCAAGTTTATCGCCATGAGACGCTCCACGGACAAAGGTATAACAACAACTGTGTTCTACAGTATGGATGGGATAAGATCTCGTGCCACAAGATCCCGTGAGACAGAATTCCCATAAGATTGTGCATACATGAGAAAAATAATCGCGTGAGATTTTTTCCATGTGTTTACATTTTGGATTTGACAAAAAAGGGTTAAGTGCTGGTGAGTTGCATCATTTATAGTTCTAAGAAGAAGTGCTCGAATGACAACAAAATATATTTTAAAAAAAAATGAAAACGGAATTTTATTTGCGCAATCGGTTAAATAGTGTAAAGAAAGCATTTTTAAAATAACATAATAAAAAGTGACAGCATATATTAGAAAGTGTGTCAAAATCTCGGCTTCTCGTCTCATTGTTGTGGACCCAATCTCTACAGTGTCATTCACACCAAAGGAGTTATGGGAAAAAAAGAGTCAAAGAACCAAAATTATTGACTGATTATTGACGAAAAATATGAGTGTGAGACAATGCAGCAGATACAATAGGTCAGTTAAAAGTTTAAAAAAACAAATCATACTAAAAATGCTAATAAAGAATAATACTATGTTGACACTACATAAAACATTGCTCCAAATAATTCAGTTATTTATGACCCAAATAAATGTGAATGATGTCTTTTCTATTATTAATCAGCCCTGATCAGAGTCGATGTCCATGTGAGGGGCGGGCGATATGTCAAAGAGCGTATTTTGTCATTTTGTAGATTTTTGAGTCTAGATCACAATTTTTATTTGAATTATTTTTCTCTGACTTGTATCTTGCTACATTCTACATTAACATACTCAAATAAATATCTTTATTCAAATTCATTCAAAATTCATTCAATCATCAGATCACAAATCTGTTTTTATCTATTGTTGATCAAAGCCATGATTTAAATTTCAGATAGGGGTTAAAATAGTGTAGCGTTCTGGTGTAAGGAAACACGTCAAATTTCTTCTGGTTGTTTATTTTCTGAACACAAGGGCTACTGTAGGCCGTAACCCACCAAAACAAGAGCAAAACAACAACAGTCTCAACTCACTAGAGCCAGTCTCCAAAACAGACCAGTAACTGTCCAATAGAACCTTCAACTTGTCGGCATAGCAACCAAGTGTCACATACAAAAATATATAATATAATAAAACACAAAATATCAGATCATTACAATATATCGCCCAGCCTTAGTCCATGTGTCATTATACCCGGTGAACTCGGTCCCTCTCTCTTACAGGCTACACCTGGTCCCCCACGGCCTTCATAGTGGACGACGGTCAGCAGCCGGACGGTCTGAACCTGGGCGCTGTGGTGGTGGATGAGGAGTTTGGGTCTATCATTCTGGTTTATGCTGTTTGTTTCCACGAGTACCAGTGCAAACCCTCCAGTACCATGATGGTGCAGAGCCTGGACGACGGGCTGAGCTGGAGCAAACCAAGAAACCTTTCCACACAGTTAGGAGTCAAAGCATTCGCACCCGGGCCGGGGTTTGGGATACAGGTAAACAGCATGCGTTTACCATAGACTGTATAAAGAGTATATTTACAGTCTATGGCTTTTACTGAGGATTCCCTGTAGTACTTAAGACCCTTGCATCTCATTAACGATTAGAAATGACTGAATCTCAACCTTGATTAAAAGTTGATGAACTGCACAGACCTATGGCCATGGGAATAAATGATAATAAACTCCAAAGAGGGTTGTAAAAATCAGTGGTGAAATGTAACAAAGTAAAAGTAGTAAAGTACTGCACTTAAGTACAAATTTTAGGTATCTGTACTTGAGTAGATTTTACAGTGGATGCTTTTTAGTTTTACTTCACTACATTGAGATCAAGGTATCTGTACTTTCCACTGCATTTTTTTAACTGGATTGAAGAATAAAAGTATTTTTTATTACTGTTTGAGCCCTGCTGAAAAGTCTGAGGGGTTATTTTTAACACATTCACAATTTGAGCAAACAAAAAATATACAAATAAAAACAGATAGAAAAAAATAATGAATTTAATTGTTTCTGCTGAACAAAATTCAGCACAAAATCATTACATATGGAAGCCTTATAAAATCTGCACAAAATACTTTTACTTTTTACTCTTTAAGTACATTTTTAAAGGTATACAATTAAGACTTTTTACTTAAGTAGATTTTTTCATATGATACTTTTACTTAAGTATTTTTTTGCTTTGGTATTTGTATTTTTACTTAAGTAACAAAATTGAGTACTTCTTCCACCACTGGTAAAAAATGATACACCTAATACTAATTGACTCTAGATAATCATTTGAACAGGTATTGATACAAAAATAAATCAATCAATCAAATTGGACCTTTGCAGAATAGTACATTAAAACTAAGAACAAAGAAATTGGCCATAGTCATTTTAACCTGCCCCTGTCTGCCTTTAATATTACAAGCCATTTGAATTACTGGCCTTGGCGCTTGAATAAAAAATCCCCAAACTGATCATTGACAAACTGAAGCGACTGAGTCTTGATTTGATTAAATTAGATTAACTGCACATCCCTATATCAAAAGTCCTTATGTCTTCTGAAACTCTTCGATTATGTATTTCCCTGAACAGAAGAAGTATGAGCCGGCAAAGGGGCGTCTGGTGGTGTGTGGACACGGGACATTAGAAGGAGACGGGGTTTTCTGTATCCTTAGTGACGATCACGGAAAAAACTGGTACAACGGCGCAGCTCTGAAGAGCATCCCATACAACCAGCCCAAGAAATCACAGGACTTCAACCCAGATGAGTGCCAGGTACTGTTGTATTTAAATCTGCACTATGTAACCTGCTAATCTCTATGGAGACCGATCCATGCACTGAGGTATATGTCCTTGGGTCCATGGACTAGTCCCAGAAAATGTCTTGATATTCTTCAGTAGTGGTAATCTGCCCCCTTATGGTTCATAGTTCTCACTGCAACAAAAGGGAAATATTACATAATATCAAATGTGTTTTTTGTAACCACAACAGTATTTTTTTGTCAATTTTAATTAGTTGAATCTATCTTTATTTATTGTTTGTTAGATGTCTCATGATATTTGAGTTGGCCTCTCATTTAAATGGCACAGCACTGGTGGTCAGGGTGTAATTATCTGGCCTTTTAAATCCCAGATGAACAAGCTAAAAAGAATTTACCTAAATCATTTTTGAATTTCTTGAGTATTTAATTGCATTGCCACAAGATCGGCTCACTATCAAGGCCTCTTGGGATGCGTTGTTGGC
>KN475722.1:3789-15789 GCA_000787095.1 Periophthalmodon schlosseri | reverse complement strand
ACTTTCAAACACAAACCTTTTTTTTAAATTAAAATCACCATAAGGGTGGGCTGGGTGATATGAAAAAAATGAATTGATTTTACTTTGCCTTATTAAAAATAAATAAAAATGTTTTAAAATATTATATATCTAATTTCCTTAACATAAACAATGCAGACTTTTAATTATTGCCATTCAACACAAAAAATTGTGAAATTTCTTCCTCCAAATTTGCAACTCAGCACAATTAACCGCCCAACGCAGCCCTACCAAAAGACCTATATATCCTAGGTTAGTTTTAATATCCAGAGTTTCCTTAGCTGTTCACATGTGCTAACTTAAACCTCCTTTCTCTCTCTCTTTCTCTCCCCTTCTCTTCTCTATTTAATCTCCCTTTGTTTCAGCCTCTGGAGTTGTCTGATGGTTCTATTGTGATAAATGTGAGAAACCAGAACAACTACCACTGCAGGTGCCGTGTGATCATCCATAGTTACGACGGGGGTCTGACTCTGCCCATTGACTATGTGCGGTTCGACTATGAGCTCATTGACCCGGTGGTGGCCGCTGGGGCTCTGGAGAAGGACGAAGTCATCTACTTCACCAATCCACTCAACCTAGCCCAAAGTAAGAGAGATAGACGCAGGGCTGGGCAAAGATAATGGAAAGTCAATAGAAATAAAATCTAATTGAACACCTGTGGGTTTGTTAAAGGTGCACTACATCACTTTTCTATTGGGCTAGGTCTGTCACCATGGAGTTATTATATGCTTTGCCTAAAATGTTGTACAATATGGCATTAAACTTGTCTAGTTTGCATTTACTCAATTACATGTGTTTCTGTTACTATGGAAACGTGCATGGATACTGTGCACAGGGTCACCTCTCCACAGATCTAACAAGTAACTTGGAATGGTGATGTCAAATGCTTGTCTCCATGGAGATAGATTTAATGTCATACTGTGAAAACATTCCATGCAAAACAATAACATAGGTGTACACACCCACTGATATCATTTAGCATGGAACTGTGATTTGCATCGAAGTGAATAAAGAGTTATGCCACTAAATTTACATACATGGATTAGTGTTTCTGATACATTTTACACCAAGTAGTAGCAGAACAAAACCAGGACTAGACCAGAATTTAACCAAGTCTACTTCAGGACTAAACTGGGCTCAAACCAGGACCAAACCATGTCAAGTGTGAAACTAGACTAAATGTTACTCAAATTGATCTAAATGGCCAAAACCTTGGTTTAACGTTGAACTAAATTATATGGACTAAAGTGACAGCATCCAAACTATAGGACTAAATTATAGACCTAAACACTAACTAGACTAGGACCAGTTAGAGGTTTACACGTCAATGTGATCCTCAACCAGCATGTAGGACTAAAATAAGTCCTTCACAAATAAATAAGAGCATGATCCCAATCTGCATTATCAACTTTGTCTGCTCTACTTTTACTCTTTTATTGCAAATCAATTTACTTTTACATTTTGTCTAATTGTCTGTCTTTGCTCTTTCTCTAGGAGTTAACCTCACCTTGCGCTGGTCGCTGAATCAAGGTAAATCGTGGGAGAAAAAAGCAGTCCAGATATGGCCCGGGCCCAGCGCCTACTCCTGCCTCACATCTCTGAAAAGCGGCTCGGGCGAAGATCGTAGATACATTTATGTCATCTACGAAAAGGGCCACAAAGTGTATGACGAGACTGTGTCATTTGTCAAGATTCATCTTTACGGAGGTGTATAGAGGTAAAAGCTTAATATTAAAGGTGCATTATGTATTTTTTCTGTTGGAGAGTCTTTACTTGTCTCTGTGGAGAAGTTATAGCTTTGCCTGGAAGGTTCCATAGTGTGGTATTAAAGTTGTCTATCTCCATAGACACAAGCAGGTGATCTGGCCAACTAACGCCTCACAGTAAGAATGCATGTGCTTCAAAATAAAGTTTAATGCTATACAGTGGAACATTCCAGACAAAGCAATACCATCTCCATTGAGACAGGTAATGGATCCCCAACCAGAAAAGTGCACCATTAAAAATAACAATAAAGGAAGCTTAAGAGCTGACTATGCAGCACTGAATAAAAGACTGTTGCAAATTACATTTCTGATGACCATTCCAGCCAAACTGCTTGAGTGACTAGAGCAGCCTGCTATTATTCTATTATTTGGATGCAGGTCTACTGTTAGTTATTTTTTGCTGGACTAACAGGAAGAAAATTTTGTTTTTCATATTGTACCAGTAAAAAATAAAGCTCAAGAAAGTTTTTCAGTGGTCTCTGTTTTATTCTGGAGTTGTATAACATTTATGCATGTTTTTAATGCATTTTGTCTTTCTTTCTTAGGGTCCAGTCGGGAAATGACAAAGAGGAAGAGATTGTTTATTCACACTATTTTCTCAGGAACAAAAGGGACTTTTATGTAAATTGTTTTGTTGATTCAGAGATTGAATTGTGTCTTGATTCAAGCTTTTATTGTTTATTTTATTGAGTGAAAATTGTTTTCCTAGGTCTGATTTATTGTCTTCAAATGTAAAATGATTTGATTTGTACAGCTGTAATTATGGTTGTGTGTTTTGGCCATTCAAAAAGTGTACTTAAAAAAAAAAAAAAAATCTTGTGAAAATGAAAAGTTATGTTTTTCTTTTCTTTAGAAATGGCTTGAATGTTTGAATGTTAGTTTGGTATGCGTGCCATCATTATTTTGAGAGCCTTGTAAATGTACTGTAAATGTTTTAATTCTGTACACACTGCAGTAAACTTTTTTAAAATGGACATTATCCGCTTTATAAATATCAGGGTTGAAAAGAATAATCCATTGTGTACAAAGATCTGATTAACCGACACATTATATGTAAATGCAAACCCAGCAATCTTCCCAAATAAACCACTTCACAGTGTACTGTGTCTCAGTTATTTTCTGTAATTTTCATCTATAGGCTATTAACTTTTAGCTTCTGGAGCATCTGCACAGCATGTCAAAAGTGCCATCTGCAAATAATGCCATTTGATTGTTTACAAAGACACGTGCAGGTTATCGTGGTGTAGAGCAGCTCTTGGGTTTTTGGGATGCTGATATAAATGGCATTTTTCAAAAACATTTTAGGTTTGTTGTGGTGTGGATACATTTAGTTATGCAGTTTAAATTAGCAAAATATCTACCCTTTTACCTCTTTTTAATTGCTGTGTCGAGAGAACAGTTGTAGAGCGGTTAATAGACGCTACATATCATATTTTGTGATATATAATTGACTGTATGTGCGTTGTGAAGTGTTTTGTTTGCATTTTTGAAACCCTCTCTGAGGACGCTCCTCTGCAAACGGGTCCATCTCTCGGCAGTAGCCGTTGACGGCTCTTTAGTGACGGATTGAGTCCGCTGTACCATTTCCTTTCCCCTTTTACTTTTATTTGGGACAAACGAGAAGGAGTGCAAGTAAGTCCCGCGTTTACTATCGCTTTAATGCATGTTTTAACGTTGGATCGGAGGGGTTGGGTGTACTGCAAATAGCGTATGTTTGATAATGCAGTTGTTTAGCTCGAAGCTGGGTCATTGCTAAGAGCTACGTGACACACAGCGGAGGCTAAAGCTAAAGCTAACCGCATTCTGATAAAAGCTCGGGACAAGTCGGGACAGGAGCAGGTCAGTGCCCTGAAACCGCGTATGTTTACTCTCGTCTGTATGCAAATTTTATATTGAGTCTGTCTCTTAAACGCGGTGATATTCATACATGTAAGGAATTTGATTTCATTCGTATTTTTTGGTGTTAGCTGTTGTTAGCTTGCTAGCAAAGCCTGGCTACATGTGTTAGCAACCAGAATGTTACAGAATGTGTATTTTGATTTTTATGTGTTTTCATTGATCACTGTTTTCTCCCTGAAATATGTATAATCCATAACGTTTAATTATGTATAGAAAGTTTGGTCATGCCATATTTAATTTGGTGATAATAGTAAAAAACAAATCCCTACCATAACACTACAAATTGAGGGTGAACCAGTGGCAAATTGCTGGGATTGTTGAGGAAGTCTAATTAGATTTGTGATTTTATTCTTATTCTTATTAAACTTATTCTGTTGATTCACCTGAGATCGGTGTTTTTTAAGTCCATATCCACCATCCTCTGATGCACTTTGCAGAATGATGCATTCAGCTCTGGGATCGTCAGTGAGAAGCTAGGATAACAAATGTAATCTAAAATGTTATTGTTCTGCTAAATTACCACTATTTTAGCTCGCATTGGTTTTCATGTGTGCTTCAAAATCAGGGAAACGGTGAGAAATGAAACAAACAGTCAGGCTTTGTATCAAAATGATGCCTGCGCTGTTGCTAACAACCTGAAGCTAACATCCTGAAGCTAACATTAGCGCATAAACTATGGATTACAGGGAGCGGAGCTGCTGCGTCAGAATTAACGTATTTTGTTCATGTAATTTAGGATTAACCTGAGTATAGTTATTCATAATGGTTTCATTAAAATAAATATGCACGAAGATGCCAATAGTGATGAAACGACAACAATAAAATCAATTGGCCCACATATTTCCTTGTGGTCGGGTAAATACCCATTTTATTTTCTAAATGGCCACAGTTGTGTGTATATAGCTATACATTGCCCATGTGTGGAACAATAGCACTATTCATGTGTTATTATATAAGCAGTGAAGGTTATAAGAGGTGATAGAGCGATGCTAAGTGTCGTTTGCTTCGACTGATGTAGGCCTATATCCACCGCCATTTTGTTTTGTTCTCTCCTTAAAATCCCTTTTCTGCGTATAACACTGCCTCCAGCGTAGTACTGAATATATATAGGTTATAATTCATTAGAAAAAAAACGATCTGCTCTGGTATTCACATTGAGTCTCACAACCAAAAACAGCTGACAAGACATTGTTACAGTAAGTCAGTGGAAACATATTATGAAACAACGCAGAGTCCCCTCCCAGCGCGAGCATCAATGGAGTGCGGCTAACAGGGCTAAGGCTGCCCCAGCATTAGATTACACTGAGCAGACACAGTGCACGGGACTGTCCCGTTCATCCATTGTCATAATGATATCACAGCATTTCTTGTTGACAATTTGCGGTAACAGATTATAATAGCGACTACAGCTGCAATCTTAATTGTAAAGCATTTGCACCGATAGCTGTATTATTATTAGGTCATAGCAATACTATACAATATTGTGCAGTCTGTCGTCACTCATTTTGGTCAAATATTGGTGAAATAGTTGTGTATAATGAATGACACAACTTGACACCTACTGTATTGGTGCTTTGCTTTTTTGTCAACACGTCTATTTATGACTCAGATAATACTGGCTCAAATAATACTGACTTGACTCAGATAATACTGTAGTAAAAAGTGAAATCTGATTGTACTGATTTGTTACTATGTTGCATGTTGTTAGGCCTGTCGCAAAAAATTTTGAAGTATGATATATTGGTGAAGAAAATATATATTATAATCCTGAATGCCATTATGCCATTGACACAATAAAACCTAAGGCAGGATTTCCTCCAAATGACTATTCTATATGTGCAGTATTGTTAATGAACATGAGCTGCAGTAAATAAATGAAACACTCAATGAGAAGTTATTTTTTCAACACTCTACAGCTCAAATCTTCAGCAAAGTACAGAAAAATAACAAAAAATTCCCCACTACTACAAAGAAAAAGTCTCCACAATAAATATTGACCCTCAAAAATAATACATCTAACGTGTATTGAACGATAAGTTGAAATAGTATTTATCGTGACAGGCCTATATGTTGTGTATTGTTGTGTATTTCCTGGCACTAACTATTTCAAATGACGATGTCTATATCTCTGAGTTATTTATTTAAACAAAGGTTGATGAATGCCACTCTTTATTACCAGGGATCATGATGGGGCTGTGCCTGTCACTGTTCTGGTTATTGTCCGGCTCTTTAGTGTGTGCAGTACTACGTTTTTACTGTTTGTCTTATTGCCGGTGTTTTGCCTGTGTCTGCCCGGTCCCTGCAGTTGTGGAGCGGCCGAGTTAATCCCAACATGAACACGGAGCTGAGCGACCATCCCACGACCTAATTTCCACAACCTAATCTGGTCTGGCGATGGAAAAGCGCTCCGGTACCGTTGACTTTAGCCATGCCGTGAAATCAGTAGCCTACTCGTATCCTCTGTCCTGTCAGGCGTTTTTATGTCTCTGTTCTGCCAAATTTGTGGTGCGTTTGGTACTTATCGAGGATTACCGCTGGTCTGTGGGAGGCAGATGGTCCGGGGTGGATGTATGTGTCTCCTGGTGATTGGTTTTGATCCGTTTTTTTGTCTGTTCAACCCCAATAGTGCACTCTAAATCATATAGGTTTATTGCTAGCAGACATTACAAACATTTCAAATACATACAAAAAAAGCATGATTTAAGAGGATGCAAGTGACTGTAAATGTATGTGGTCCACAGCATCATGATATGAACTTATACCATATAATTAAAGTAACCATGATTCATTTGTTATAGCAGTTTGACCTCTGACACTGGACAAGGGGAGGGTTGGAGCCTAAAACAATAAACTGAAATGTTCATGGTCTGGGAAAGACAATCTCCATAAAATGATTGATGATGGCTGGGGTTTTCCAATAAATTGTCCAAGTAAAAGAACATAGTCTTTGTTTTTTGTGTAAAAAAAACAAACCAAAAAAAAACAAAAAAAAAAAAAAAAACTCCCTCACACCTTTCTCAAAATATGGCTAATATATGTTATATGTTTGGAGAAACTTGCAGCAAAAAACTGATCAAGAATTTTAAGGGGAAACAAACTTGCAGTGTTTTTTTGTTTTTTTGGGTTTTTTTTGCAGGGTTTAAAATGATATTTCTGCAGTGTTATGGTTGATTTTCAGTCCATGTTTTGGGTGTCATTTGAACCCATAGACTGCATGAACCGCAACCAGGATATTTACAGGCACATTTTAGAGCATCTCTGAAGCTCATCTTTGTATCTAGATTCATGTCTGTATCTCCCATCCCCAGTGATAAGGTGTTGCTTTTTTCTAATGGCAGTTTCCCACCTCTTCATTTAGAGTCTCTTCTCTCTGTGGCGTAATCACCATGGTGCAGTCGTCTATCTCGGTTAATTGTAGTTAATGGGACAAGGAGGGGGCAGTGTTTAACTCTCTCATACTCGCACTACCCTGGATCGGGCAGATGTCATCCCATTGTTTCACTGAGGTGCAGTACAGTTAGTACGGAGCACCAGTGTCTCAGGCTAAAGCACAATATCAGCAGCTTTTTTACTGGGTTGTCATAGAGACGAGGATACTGGTCATATTTTTAAGAAATGTTAATTTAAACAAAATTTTAAGGAAGATTGTGATTCCGGCGATGTGAGAGATTCAGTCAATGTAATTGAGAAATAGAGTATTTAAATTTTAATATATCGTCTGTAATTTGTGATTCATCTGACATTTAAATACTACACTCGGCAATGAATATATTTGCTTGCTACCATTCTCTGTTAACAATTCTTGACTGTTCAAACAATAACAATAATCCTTTCTTTTAATTTCAAAATGGTGCAAACAAAGTCAGTTTAGGGATGCACCGATCCTGGTTTTTCAATTCCGATACTTTGGCTTTAAATATTTGCCGTTATCTGATATTAAATGATACTAGGGCAGCAATAAATAATCCGAATGTGTTTTGTGACTACAGATTTGTAAAAATACAAGTTTTAATAGTATGAGACGTTTTAGGCCAACATTGGCCAGTAAATCGTCTTATTACACCAGTTTATAGACCAAAATGTGATATCGGCTGAAACAATATCTTGGAAGTCGATATCCAATTCATCAAAATTTTCAATATCGGCGCTGATACTAGTATTGTATCGTTGCAGCCCTAAGTTTATATTGTTTACAGTCCCAAGCTTTTACTGATGCATCATTGTATATCATCAAAGTGTATTATTATGTGTACTTTTTTACCTAACCACTGTCTTCCCCCTGTGTTTCCCCCCTCTGTCTAACCCCCAGTCTCAGGCCTCACCATACTCAATGAGCGGACAGCGCAATGTCAGAGCGCTCTGGGCAAACTGCAAAGGGGAAGGAAGGCAAAACCAAGTATGCGTCCCTCAACCTGTTTGATACGTACAAAGGAAAGAGCCTCGAAACACAAAAGCCTGTTGGTGAGTATCCCTGACGACCACAACAACAGAACACATTTTGATTGATATAAATGCTAATAAAGAAGAGCTTTTTAAACCTCACATTCAGTGATTCTCCAGGATAATCGCATCATAACATTTGTCTAAGTAAACCTTTAATTTCAGTCTTTTATAAGCAGCTGCCAGACAAGCCTCAGGGATTTGTTCATTATTGGAACACCTTTAACTTTTACCTTTTATATCTAAAATGAATCAAGAGCATCATGTCAATTAATAATCTCAAATGTTATTGTGGACTTTTAGAAAGAAGTGAATGTTAAGCCTGGTTTGTTTGGTTGAAACAGCTTGGTAAAAAGGTCAAAACATAAGATACCATGCCACAGGATATCCATGGGTTTCAGAATGATAAAAATTAGGTCAGCTGGCAATGCTGTTTGAATGATGAAAAGTCCTCAAAATGTTGCCTATAAACAGGAAACTTAAATTCATGAATGCTGATGCTTTATTCAAGTCCTCCGGTCAACTCCCAGGTAAAAGTAAAGTTTTTGGTGGGCACACTTTGGGCATTGCTGGTTAATATTATCATTATTATAATTTTCATAGATGGCATTCATATGGTAGATTCTGCCACAGGCGTCAGGTACTGGTCTCACACACAGCGTTCATTGTTGGCGTATATCACCCCCTCTACCCTCGCCCGCTCCCTGTGGAGTATTCGTTTTCAAAATGGCCGCCCCTCAGCTGTCTCCGCTCCGACAGATGCCTTTATGTCGTTGACTTTCATTTGGTCGCTGAGTGAAAGCCCCTCTGATGGGAAGTCTTACTGCTTCTCTTTACCCTTCTCCCTCTTTCTCTCTGTCTGTCTCATTCACTCTTCTCTATTTCTCCTCTCTCACTCACTCTCATCAGTTTTCTCTCTCTTTCTCTCACACATTCATGCTCTCCTCTATTTCCTCTCTCTCTCTGCCTCTTTCTCTCAGTCTCTCCCTCTTTCTTCTGCTTTCTCTCACCCTTCACTCTGCCTCTCCCTCTCTCTCTCACTCACCCTCGTATACCGCCCTCGCTCTCTCTACCTTTCCCTCACCCTTCTCTTTCTCCCTCTCTCTCTCTTTCTCTCAGCCTCTCCCTCTCTCACTTACCCCCCCTCTGTTACTACTATCCCTTCTCTCTCTTTCTCTTTCTTGTTGGTTCCCTTCTCTGTCTTTCTATCTCTATCTCTTTCTCTTTTTCTCTCTCTCTGTCTGTCTCCTTGTTGAGAGTACAGTGATCAAAACCCTCTTTGCTCTCTTCAGCTCCTATCTGTGTGATGCATTAGCTGTCCTCCTCCTAAAAGCTTTGGTGCTGATGTTTCAATGCGGGAAACAGATGAGCTTCATAAAGCGCGTGGCAGCCCGGACGCAGACACGCTGATTCTGTAAATATTATACGCTCAGATCTGCAGAGTTGTTTTTTATCTGGATTAACCCATTGATGTTTATATTGGGTTAGGACTTGAAATTACAATATTTTATAATTCAGTCATTTTTGTTCGTGTGATTGCTTATTAGGGGTACAACTATTCATTATTTTAGTCAGTAGTTAAACAATTATTAGTATTGTATTATTAATAAATAAATAAAAACATCTTCTTAACCAGAGTTAGGTAATTATTATGTTAATTGAAGACCTAATTGAGAAATGGCACATGTTTTTTGTAATGTAAACATGCATATCTCTATATTTATAATTAAGGGCATTCTTTTCTTTAAAAAAATGCAACATACAAAAGTTTTTGTGTTAAAACTACATAAACAAATGACACTACTGGTGCTAGCCCTTTTGATTTATCTTAATCTGTTGTAAAAATGCCACTGTGAGGAGTAAAGTGGCCCCAAAACCAATGACCAGTCTGCCCATTGAAAATACAGTGTTTACATTTGGATTCCTTTGAGTAAACCTGATACCTCTTTTCTTTAAAAACATATTTATTCCCTGGTCCCACTCGACCTTTTGCGGCGTTTATCTGTGGAAAGTTAAATCCTCAGAGCCTCAGCGCAGACAGAGCCTCACTGTTTGACTTCTGTGTCGGCTCCCATGTTTTATTCAGACTGCTCCTGCTCCATCTGAGCAGCTGGCCCCGCACCGTGCCCAAGCATCCACAGCACATGTCTTTTCACACAATGATAACAAAATTATATAATAACCCTTAGAACCATTATATTGCCGTAATTGGATTTGTAAAAAAAAATTCTTAATTTTGGCCCGTCAAGCAATTTTAGGCACAATATAAGTTCAGATTAAATCGAGATCTTTGCCATTCGAAGTGGCAAAACAAACACGGACATTCCCTTTGTTTCATCTGTGTTTCTCTGGTGTCGTCCTCACTAAAAACTGTCCTCTGCTACAGTTACCCCCCGCCATGGCCTGCAGTCTCTTGGTAAAGTTGCCTCCGCGCGGCGTATGCCCCCTCCTGCCAACCTGCCCAGTCTGAAGGCAGAAAACAAAGGCAACGACCCAAACGTCTCGCTCGTCCCCAAAGACGGCACAGGATGGGCAAGCAAACCGGAACAAGCAGACCCAAAGAGGTACAATGGAACGAAGCAGTATTCTATAGGGTTGTTAAGTGTGTGTTACTTCCGGGTCCCTCAGCTGATTGAAAACAATAAACTCCTCTTTTTTTAGCGATAGCACATCTCATGTTAAAAAAAGATTGCAGTCATTTAAAGCTAAGAAGATTACTAGCATGGATCTATGGTTAGAACTGTGAAAGAAAGTGTACGAGGGAGGTTGAGGTAAGCGAGGCTAGGCTAAGCTAGTGTTAGCTGTGACCAGCAGTTGGTAAAATATACTCACTGGTAATCCTATGTTATGATAGCTTTACATATTTGATTTGATAGATTTACATATTTGATATATTTGATATATTCACATATTTGATACAATTTGTGGCTAAACATACACTTTTGAAAGGTAATTGTCTCTTGTTTGATGAAAAAGGAACAAAAACAGAGCTTGAAATCAGCTGGGAAGTGTCTGGTTGGACCCGGAAGTGACCTACCTTTACAGCTCTATAGTTATCATTTAGTGTCAGTCACTGTCTGTTTGTAAATGTTTTATAAAGTCCTTTAAAGCTCTATTTCAAATGCAGTACATTGTTTTAATTATAATGTTGTTTAATTCCTGTTTGCCCTCAGTACCGATGCATTGTCATCAGCGCAGCCGGAGCCGCAGCCGCCTGCGGCTTCACCGATGCCTGCTCCGACCCAACCGAGAACTCCCCCGGTCCCAGAGGTGCCAGCAGACAAGGTACAACTGCCTCTATTCACTCACTGCAGCACTGTAATACTACTACTGTAATACTGTTACTGTAATATTATACTCTGCTACTGTTCTAAACTGTACTGTTCCTCCAAAGGCTATGACCCCGGCTCCAGTCCAGGCCGCAGGGGCAAGATCCTGGGCTCAGGCCAGTGTTACACATGGAACACCAGGGGACGGTGAGCTCTCTGGTTATATTGTTTCCAGAATATGTGTACATGATATACATGTGTACACATATTTACATAAACATGACACTGCAGTCTCTGAACTGTGCTCTTTCTGCTGCAGGTGGAAAGGCATCAAACCTACCGTCGCCGTTCTCTCGAGAGGAGTTTCCCACCCTGCAGGCGGCTGGAGACCCGGACAAAGCTGGCAAAGAACAGGCCACTGCAGATCAGTGGTATGGGCCCGGACCAAGCCTCCGCCCCCAAAGTGAGCTCCTGTTTCACCATTGGTCATCAGAAATGTTTTCTCCAAATGTGTTTTAATGGACTGTCCTCTTGTACCTCAGACGTTACAAGCTGGCGGGACGGTGGGGGCCGGGCTCTGACCCTCACTGGGGAGGGGGCGCGGGGGG
>KN475720.1:5040-27726 GCA_000787095.1 Periophthalmodon schlosseri | reverse complement strand
AAATTAACATTGAAAGAGAAGAGTGCACATTATATCTATGAAAAACTCACCTTCAGGGCAGTAAGTGTCCTCCAGGCAGAAACTTGCTTTGTGACCTTCGGCCACTTTAGTCCCATTGAGTGTCAATAGATCATAGTGGGTAAAGACTTCAATACTGTGGTAGTGCCTAGACAAAAAACAGAATGAAAGAAGAAATACATTAAAAACATGATATCAATGTGATGTTCCATTTATACCATTTTGTGTGATCAAAAGTGCAGTTTATCACTTTTCATGTTTTGGTTGTTCGAAAGACTATATAACACAACTTTCCCTCAGTGCAGTAAGTGAGAGAATGTGTGGAAGGATTGGTGGCTGCTGTGGCTCTGTGGGTCCGAGATGGAGCCTCTGGATTTAGGAGACTGAGCCACAAACCACGGAGATAAGAAGCATGGCCTGCTCTGACTCTAACAACTAGGTGAGGAGGATGTTTGTCGTAAACATCATTGTGGAGGATAAAAGATTGTGTTTACAGACTCAAATAACAGACCCATATCTCTTATTTTTAGGACAATCCTTGAAATAAAATCACCCTGAGATCCCATTGTATCTGTGATACAAGGTGATGAGTGATAAGACAGTTTCATCTCTTCATCCCTCATTAGAATATACTAAGTAGGAAAGGCCAAAGCTACTAGTACAGCAATCTAATATTTTTGAATACACCACATTGGTTTCATGGCTTTGTTGTCACTTGGTAAATATTTTTATGTCTGTATTTTTAATACATTTTATACAGTCTAAATGATCAAATCAGTCAATCAATGCCCAGAAGAAATGACAGTGCTTTCAATAACAAAATTATTCTCAAGGAGGAAATGAAAAGCTCAGATGTGAGTAAGATTATTTCTTTTACCTGTGACACTGGTGCCAGACCCAGTCCTCCCTGGAGGCCCGTGGCCTGAAGTCGGCCTGTCCTAGGTTCATGATGCGGGAGGAGAAGCGCAGCAGGCGACGGTGTCCATAGGGCCAGTGCATGCGCGCCGCAGAGGATGACAGGCAGTTCTCCTCCTGGGCACAGGTGAGCAGGTGCAGGGGGCGGTCCTCCAGGTAGGCCGTCTCCTGGACCAACTGAGCATCCACCACGAGATCAGGTGCCGCTTTAAAGGCAAGAGACATTTATCATTTGCTAAAATAAAGAGTTACTGTGTTATGTAAATATACTGCAGTTTTTCTAATTTAAACCTGCAAAACATAAGCTTTATAGAAAGTATTTTTGGTGAGAGTACAATTTAGAGTTATTGTGTGTCGCTACCTCCCTTCCATTATCCTAAGACATATACAGTAAAAGTGTGAGGACAAGCAAGCACATAAAAGGTATGTCTATAACTCTGTGCCAGCCCAACAAATAAAAAGCTAAATAAAAAGCTACCATTGTTTGTCATTGTTACCACTTCACATCTGTTCAACTTTCATTGCTTTCAAAAGTGTTGTGATCGTTGTTCAGCTGTTATGTCTGTGTGTCTGTGTCTAATGTAATGTAATGTAATGTGAGAAAAATTATTCTAACTTGATATTGACTTTACCCTCTACACAAGTGACTCCTGCAGCTCTGCCCTCTCCTCCTCTGGGACAGTAGACATTTGTGTTTCGACGACACTGCTGGATAGACATTTCGTTGCCGATGCAGTGAGTCCCGCTCAGTATCACCTCCCCAGCATCTGCAGAGCTAGGCCAGTACCACGTCTCCTTCAAAGAGAGACAAGATTGTAAAACTGTTGCTGTTGATTGAAACTGAAGATTTGTTTAAGAAAAGCAAGTAATTGGTTTCATTTCAAAGCTTTAGTACACAATAACACATTTTACACTTTGCCATTTGTGCACATGCTGGTCTTTCCATGCACGCATCTATTTTGAGTTTGTTTGCTCTGTGAAATTCAGTCTCTCTTCACCTCACTTTCCCTCTTTTATTTTAGTTGCGCTGGAAGTGGACGTTTGAGAAGCCTGTAATTACCCCTGGCCTTGGTAATAACACAGCACACAGAGACACACAGAGCAAGGGACAGCAGCAAGAGGAAGAGAGGATTGAAAACTAAAGAAAAATAAGACTCAATTAGATTTCCATTTTACCTGGTGAGCGCTGGACGCGAAGCCAAGACCCAGTTGTCGACACACCACCATGGCCTCGTTGATACCCCAGTTTTCACTGCACACCGATCCCCATCGCTTCACACCTCCAATTTCCATAAGCACCTCCACGCGACCTTCGGACCGCTCTCTCCCTCCAGCCAGGCGCACCTACATTTGCAGAAAACGCACCTTACTATTTGTCCAAGTCTTAGTTAAACATACAGCATGTGGTTTTTGGAGCGGACTTTACCGTAGCCTGCAGCCCTGTGGTGGGCACGTGGCATCGCACAGACACATCCTGGTTGTGTTTACAGGTGTACAGCGGCACAGGTCTGTAGGTACACTCTGTGATGGTCCTCTCACGGCCTGTGCACTGGACGCTGTTCATGTGGATGGGGCCGCTACCTAAAAAAGAAGGGCGTGGAGTGATATATGCACATACTGTATGATAAACCACATCAAGAGTCACTGGCTGTACATGAACCTGGTCTACAGAGAAGGATTAAAAGGCCAGACATGACGGGGATCTCTGATGTGGGTCCCCAAATGAGTGATTTGTCCAATGACTCTACACTACCCTCAGCGGCTACAGCACACCAGGACTATAGTTTATTCACAAAAATAGATACTAAAATGTCTAAATGGGGGAAAATCTCTGAACACTCTCTGTTTGCGTAGGTGTGTGAGGCCCGAGCTACCTAAAACCCTGTAATTTGTCTTTAAATAGCTAATGATGTCATCTTCATATTGCAGCTCTCTGACCATGGTCACGAGTCTTTAGGCCACTGCTGTGCAGACTCAAGCTTAAAGTCTCTCTGCTATTCTGGGGCATTAACATGCACAATGCATAGTTACACCATGTTTATTACTGAGACACTACAGCGCTGTAGCACCTACTTTTACAGTGGCATAACTCAAATGTTTTCCAAGAATTTGTTCATTAACTTAAGTAGAGCGAAGGAAATGCACCACTATTATAGGACATGCTTATGTGCTTATTTGGGTACAAAGATAATGGCAGGAAATAGACATGATTACAGCCGAGGTGAAGCAGAAAACCAATAAACAAGTGGGGAGAAAGAAGGCTGTATTAACTAGAAAAATGTTTTTCAAAATTAAATGGGCACAAACTCCTTCCAGATGAGGTCAAAATAAGCCACAGCGTTTTGGGTCTGTTCTGACAGTTGTAAAGTGGTTTTAGAGGTAACGTTTCAAATACAACACATTTATTTTCAAACCCAAACAGTGAGAGTCACTAAAGCTTCATGTTTAATTAGTCATGGGCAAATTCCTCCAAAATCCACATCTCAGATGTGCAGCAGTAAACATTGTCACTGGGTTTATTTGTCTGCTCAAAGTCACTTGGACTGAAGGCTTACGTCATTTAGACACAAAAATGTTTAGTCTCAAAGATGCTGGGCCTACATGACCAAGCACAGGGTGTATGATCTGATTTGTATGTAAAAAGCAGACAAACGCAGACATCTGAAGTAAAAGTGCTGCAGACTGGCCTGTCTCTCCACTTCAAAGACAGTCGCTCTGAGTCTTACCCTGTCCCAGTTGAGCCTGTCTCAGGGCCTCTTTAGCGGTCCCAAAGCCCAGCTCTCTGCAGACCACGCTGGCGGCACTGATGTCCCACAGATGGTCACAGATGGTGCCCCATTTGCCCTCCCTTAGGACTTCCACACGGCCCTCTCCAAGCCTGGGCCCGGACTTCAGACGTACGGCTGGCTTTAAATATAAAAATAAAGATTTATTGAATTAAATTTTTTCCCAACATTATTGAAATTTTCAGTCAATTGTACAAGGCTAAATGCAAAATAAAAATATTCTAATCAGGATAAAGAGCAGATTGCAGGCCTTTTCTTAACACAAAAACATTAGGCCTACATTTTAATCTCCATAACCATACAGTGTCGGAAGTAGTTCCCATATGACTTAATGTAGCCAATTTTGTGTTCATCAATCGTTATGATAAGCAGTTGAACCAAGCAAATACTGTTACCATTAGATGCTATGCAGCAGTTTGTGGTCAGACAAAGGTAATATAGCACACTACTACTAGCATTACTCAACTTCCCTAAACTGTTACTACACACGTGACGCGAGGTAAAAGGCACGAGGTAATTTCTGTAAACTTTAAGCCTTTAACGTTATACATCATTGTTTTGTCACTCACAGGTGAGGTGGGAGGAGGAGGTGCTCTGCCGGAGCGTGTGAACTGGGATCCAGGGACACAGCGGACGACCACGTGCATCCCCCCGCGACAGGGCACCTCCGTCCGAGGCAGAGACAGCTGAGCCTGGCACTTCGATAGAGAGGGCTCCACTCCCTGACACTGGACCTTCTCCACCCAGTAAGCCTTCTTAGAAATCAAGCTCCTAAGCCTAAGGACACAAGGCATTAGGCTCAAATTATTTTCACTTTCAATAGCATATAAGCAGATTGGCTGTTGAGTTAGACAGCCTGTGACAAATAAGATAGGCCTATGAAAAGTTTTTACCTGGAAGATGGATCTGACAGTTTGGAGTCCCACTGTTTCCTAAAAAGACATTGACAAAGTTTATTATAGCATCATGTCAGCCAGACAGCCACACCTTAAAAAGCTGGAAATCAAATTATATATAGCCTACTTTTGCATGGAGAAATATAATCAGACAGTATTTCAAGTTGAATAGCCTATAATTTAAATATTTTTCAGTCTTGATGCAAAACTGTCTTGATGTAGGAAGGGGCAAAATAGTGGTAGTTTCTGACCCTCATGGTCTTGTGTCCATTTTCCCCTTTAAAATCTTGCTTCATTCTGGGTAGTCTATTTTAGTTTCACAGCTTCAATATGCGCCTCTGTGTCACCTCTTCCTATCCGCATGGAAACATACTAAAAACATATAAACAAACCACTACATACATTAATCCCTCCCTTGGGCCTTATTGAGGTTTGCCAACTCCAACAGCATTCCCTAAACTATGGCCTGTTACAGAAATATTGCCTAACAGTGGAGTCAAGAAACTGTGTGTATACAAAAGGGTCTTGTACGAAAAGTAAAAAAGATGAATTTGACAAAAAACTTCACCAGAAAGTTGCCGAATCTGGGACGTGTGGCTCGGTGACACATACATTTCCCAGCCACATCAACCAGTTCAACCACAGGCAGGTGGCGAGTGACTGACGCCCTTCATGAATGAGCTCCAAGTATAGACCATGGAGGGACAGTTTACCGTATACAGCTAGACTCATGATGCAATTAAATATTTGACAAACTAAAATAGGAGACATTTTCTTCTCTGGAGAGCACCAGCGATGTCTGTAAATATAGTGCTCTCAACCTTAGGTGAGTAATAGGTTTTGAAAGGGACTTGCCACTAAGGCGAAGCCACACGGACAAAACCATGGAACAGGCCTACCACAAATCAGTTATAGCAAGAAAATGGTTGATTTCTTGCACTGCTGTAGGAAAGTTCCAGCCTCAGATAAGCATTACCTATTATTTTGTGATTTTAGTGGGAGCCTGAAGTTTTGTTGGTCTGGACGTTCATTGATGGAAAAGTTTATTTTGTTTTTTATATACATTTGGAAGTTACTCATCCAAATAGTCATGCAAGAGACACACAGACTGCAGATATATTTGGATAGTCTTTCGTCCGTAACAATCTATGCTTCACTTGCGTTTCTAATCTCTTCTTCCTGCCACTGCTGTTTTATTGGCTCCTGTACTGTCAGCAGTGTTTTCTTTTCTTATGCTAAAGTCTCAGTCTGTTTTTTCAACCAACCTCTGTCTCCAGGATTTAACACAGGGCAAATGTGAAAGTCCGCTAATCCCCTAAACCAATGATATTAAGTGAATGTCATAACTTAAAGATGAAAATTGACCTAAAAATACAGGCTTTGCACGTCTCCACAATTTAAATGGTTTCATAACTGTGTGCGGTAAATCAAAAGGAGGGAGACAGACAGCACGGGGGTGTGAGTTCGTGGGGAGGTTGGGGGGAGCAGGGAGAGAGTGCTACCCATATAATTGCCTGCTGTGCTTGGCAGTGTCTGCAGTGCGGTCGAGCAGTAGCATGTTGACACACACACACCAGACATGGAAATATGCACGTATATATCGACTTTCTCTGTTCTCTTCTTTCTGAAAACAATGCAATTTAAATGTCCTAGTATGTTACCCATGCAGTGTTAACCCATTGTGTCTGCCTGGGAGTCACAAGGCTCTGAAGTAAGACCACTCCATGGATAGGAGGATTTTATGAGCATCCCTTAGCTTTTTTGGGAAAGTCAAGTGAACCACAGCATCAAGCCTGGAGCAAAACAAACTGGTTTTCTCACCCGCTTTTTAAAATGTAAAGAGAAGCATTTTGTGTCTCTGGGTCTTGATGTGAGGGATGTTTCATGCACCTCCGATCACACAATTATGACAGAGTATAAGTGTCACATTGAAAAAAAATAAAAAAAATGCAGCGCTACAAGAATCAAGTCCTAACATTTCGACATTAAAGTCATAATTTTACGAGAATAAAATTGAAGCCAGAACAAGTCGTAATTTTACGAGAATAAAGTAACATTTTTAGATTAAAGTCATAGCCAAAAAAACCCATAATTTTACCAAAAATAAAATTGACATTTAGGCCTAATGTTTTAGGGCTCGACGCCGAATCAAAGCGAATGCAGACTGCAAAAGATTGACGCTTGGATGAGTTAAAAGTTTATATAAATGCTCATAAAGGATATCAAACTTTGAAATGACATTTTACACATCCCATATGTGTTAAAGTTATTAGACAGATCACCAGTGCGAGATTCTTACGCATCAATCAAAAACTGTTGAATGAAGTAGATTAAATTTTCTCCCCATGGAGTGACCAGACTCCTCCTTGGAAAAGGTCTGCAGAGCGTGGCGCTTCCTGGGGCTCATTGGGCAGGACACAGGCTGTGGTCCGAGCCGCAAACAGGTGGAGAAGTCAGCGTGGTTTCCCATACTTCTCTTGGCTTCTCTACTATTCTAAACACGGGCACTGTGCACACAATCATCCTTCAAAGATGTGCTCATTGTGAATAACTTCATCCCCTCGTTATGGGCTTGTGGACCGCACCGAATGTAGCCTAATCCCTATTGCCACTGCGCTGTCCTGTTTCTGTCTCCAAAATGCATACAGTTTAGTCCAATACACAGAGCTGAAACTGGCTTTAGTCTCTGATCCTGAATTCTTTATGCTGAATCGACCACAGCATGCTGTTCTCACTGTTCCCAAGTAAAGGGTCTGGAGCACTGCGTCCACCCTGAATCCGTGGATGTTCCAGGTACACTGCGTAAACATGAGCTGCCACTGCCTGATTGCGCACGGCTCCACAAGCTCTCAAACAAGTGTAAACAAGTGTAAAAAGCTCAGAGCCAAGGGAATGGATTTGGTGAAAATCGCACCAAGACTCCTACACCTGTATTTGGCTGTGGTCACTCCCCGGGGAAATGATTCAACAGTTGTTAATGTTTAAAAAGCCAGCAATATAAAGTTCTATATCCATCGTAGGTTTTTATTTAAGCTTTTAATTTAAATAGTTTTCAAATGGGTTTTGACATTGATGTCAGCCCCTAAATCTGGATAAAATTACGTCTTTACTTTGACTGCAAATTTTTTCATGTAAAATTACGACTTTAATGTTGAAATGTTACGACTTTATTCTCGTAGCGCTGCATAATTTATTTTTTCAATGTGACCCGTATACTCCGGCGTACACAGTACCATAAACCACACTGCAAACTAGTTATTATGCTGCATGAACACAGAGCTGCTCATCTGGGGGACCATGGAGAGACGGTGAGTTGTCTTTGTATAGTTAAAGTGCATATGACAGGTTTTCACGTTTTTTTTAATTATTACTTGGTTTGGTGGGATAGTACCTGTGGTAAATATTTATCATAGTTTTAAGTGGTAGTTATGAAATTACCACTAAGTGTGTTACATCTGCTGTCCACGTCTAACTAGGAAGTGAAATTATAAACTTAATCAACATTTTAAAGAATAGAAAAAACAAGGCAAGATTTTTAGATAAATCTTATAAAATATAATGATGTGAACTATGTTTTAATGAAACGAGCAGTCTAACCTGTCATATGCACTTTAACATTAAACAATGTGGAACAAAAGGGGTCATGTCACCACACTTTCCATGAGATGTGGCTTATAGCATCATTTACACAGTGGCATTAAAGGATTTTACTAAAGCTGTAAAAACAAATGTGAAAAAGCAGAAGGTGAAAGTCAATTAGAAGAACTGAAGAAGTCGCCATCAGCGTCAAAATGACTGGATGTGATGAAACAAGACTCATGGAAAAATGGCTTAGTACGCTGCATTGTGTAAGTGCTACAAAGTGAGTGAAAGAGTTCAAACATCTGCAGAAACGCTCAGAGCAACTTAACAAGCGAAGACAAAAGAAGCCACTGCATGGCGAAAAGTGCTGACACAGCGAGTCAAAGACAGTGATATTATTTTAGATTAGAGGATCTCTCCAGCCATTGTTGTCAAAGTGAGCACAGGCAGCACAAAGAGACTTCAGGTCTGTAAAAATGTATGTTATCAATAAACCCTTTAGTTTGAAATGTATTTACAACCACAAGAGGCTTCAGCACAATTCTGCAGCGTCCATGAACATACTTGTACAGAGACAAGGGACCATATGCATTACTAGAAAAAAATGTTTAAAATCTGGCAGACGAAATGGTAAAAATTGTGACAATAGAAGTCCAACTGGCAACTTCACAGCTGTTCTAGCTTTGGTTTTTTTTTGTTTTTTTTGTTTGTTTGTTTGTTTTTTTATTTTGCCACAATTCAGCCTGTCTTGGACCCAGAAGTGACATCACAATTAACAACTCAGCATCCTCTTTTTGTGGAGCTCTATATTCTCTTTTCTCCACTCACTCCTCCTATTGGACAGCCTCTGCTATACCCTGAGTGAGTGGCAGATGGACTTAACCAATCACAGTGACGTGTGCAGTTTCAGAAACAGCAGATGGCTTTAGTTATGTCTTAAGAGCAGCATAAATGCACATTTATGACTATTTGGAGTACATTTTAATAGAGTTTTGAGGTTCACTTTTTGTGCATTAAGTATATATTTGACCATAAAAAGGTGTGTCTGGATATTGAATTGCATGGAGGGGTAGCAAAAGGAATTATGCCGTTTTCCTGGTGAACAAGTGGATACAAGGGGTATGGGTGGCATCCCGAGACAGATGGTTCAGAGCTGGGCAGTGGTCAGTACAGTGATTCTGTTAACCAGGCCCTAAAAAGAGTTTTGTGGGCAGACAGGCGCACACACAGAGGGGCGGCTGTGTTTGTGTTTGTGTGTTTATTTGCTCGTGTGTGTGGATCTTGGGTGTAATTTGTGTAAAGGTCTTGTAACGTGATGTGCAGTGAGGTCAGGGGAGGAATGCATTAGGATGAATGTAAGTGGGACTGTAATGATATGTGTCCAAAGACTTTGCAGGTTAGCGTAGGTGCTTCAAGTGGTATTTAGGTCCAAAATTAGACAGAAAAGGTGGAGTTATTTAGAGTAAAGCTCCCTGTACGCTTGTTTTTTATGTAACAACACAAACTACACCTTTAGTGTTTATGTATGCATGTAACTTTGCGTTTATTTAGTTCACTCAAATATCTAGTATATAAGTGGATGCAGTGTGGGGTATTTGAAGCACATTGCATTAGATTATAGCAAAGGAGAGAAGCTAGAAAATGATGTTCAGTTCTGGCTTCCCTCAAACTTGGCAATGCTGTCTGTTTCAAATAAGCAATAAAGCTACATTTCAGTCCTCATTTAAATAATCCAACAAATCTGACTGGAAGTTTGACATCAAGTCATATTTTGAGCCATCACAGGCACTTTCCACAGCCATCTAATGTCGACTGCAAAAGGAGACAGTGACAGAGAGTGAGGCCTTGCTAATTATATGAAGGACCATGAAAGGGAGGCTTCATGTAAAACATACACCACCATGATGATGATGATAATCTTGTAGTCTGGATGTGACATTAATAACATACTTTAGAGGACGATTTTAGAACCAGTGAATCCCACTCTGTCCACAGGGCAGAAAAGGCACAGGCACTGGACAGCCTGACTTCATTCATGCCATTGGACATGTCATGCATGCGGTTTAAAGGTTCACTGTGTAACTTTTTGGTGGAGGGTCCACTACCTTCTTGTTTCCATGGAGATGTTACTGCTTTGCCTGGAATATTCCAAACTATGGCATTAAACTTCTACATCTTCTATATCTGGATTTATTCACTTGCAGATGTTTTATTGCCAAAAAAATACATGAAAAACATGCATTGTTTTAGAAAGTGGGCTCACCTCTCAATAATATATGACCTGTAACCTGGACTGGTGGTGTCTCCATGGAGCTAGATATGTTTAATGCCATACTGTGGAACATTCCAGGCAAAGCAATAACATCCCAGACAGGTTAGGTAGCAGACCCTCCATCAGAAAAGATACACAGTGAACCTTTAACTAATTACAGCAGTTGTGGTTAACTTTTCTTTTGGTGGGTTCTGTTCATCAGGCTTTCAACAGCACTAACAAGTGTACAGCTCCAGTGCATTTTGCCACTATAATGTTTCTCCTGTTTGTTATTCTGGCTCATACCTGTAGGGGTTTGTGTCCAAGGCCTCTGCAGCAGGGAATCCCAGCATGCCGCAGGCGACGCGGCTGCTGCTCAGGTCCCATCCGTGGTTGCACACATGACGCCATTTTCCAGCGTGTTTGACCTCCAGGACCCCCTCTGTGACCAGACCGCCATGATTGCCGGTCAACACAGGCCGAAGACGAACCTCCTCCAAATGAGCCCTCTCTGCCCCCTAATCACAAGAATGCTTTTGTGTAAGTATTGCTATTTGTGAAAATGTTTTGTATTTCATTCTACACCGATTGACCGTTTGTATGAGTAAATTATGTGTACAATCAGAGGAGAGCTCTCTTTAATCACCCACTACCACTGGAATCAGGAAGGAACCTAAAAGTTAAACAGTTTGTTTTAATACGGCAGGATTTGTGTTATAATGATTACAAAACGGTGACAAAACTGTAAACTCTGAAAGTTCAAAGGAAAGAAAGTCAAACACAAGTGAGAAATGTCATGCTATTTCCCCTGGACGTTCACTCCTCTGGGACGTGGCTGTTCACTGAGTGGTTGAAACCTCAGTCCCATTGGTGCATTAAAGCTGGAACTGGAGAAAGTCTGGTTTTAGGTTTGTCTTTAATTATACTTGCCCGCCAGGCTGTGGCTCAACAAATGACATTTATGTATGAGCCTGAACAAAGCAGGGGTGGAGTGCTGCTCCGGTGTGAGCGGCTTACCTGTGTGTAGAGAGAGTCCGTCTCATATCCTGCATCTGGATAAACAGGTTCAGGGTCCACATGGTTCCCGCTGAGGGGTTGTCTGCCGGAACGCCTCTCAGACTGCAGCTGTGAATGGGCTGGGGGTCTGTTATCCTGGCCCTCCGCCTCTCGTCTCACTGCCTGTGGAGCGGTCCTTGTATTGTCATGTCTCTGCCTGTAAGCGGCGCTGTTGATGAGGCGGGATGGTAGCTGGTGCCCCTGTGGCACAGCTGGGTTGGTGTGTTGCCCTGGGCTGGAGCCTCCTCGCTGCCTGCGGAGGATCTGGATCTCGTGTCCGTTTTGCTGCGGTGACAGGCTGCTACGGCGCGATGTGGATGTCCCGCGATGAAGGGCGATTTGGTGGCCCCGTGAGGGGTTGTGGGCGGGGGGAGCGGGTTCGGCAGGAGGCTGCACTGGTTCAGGACCCCTCTGTCGTGGCTGAGGAGGCCGGGAGTAAGAGGTTTCGTCCATTGATGCAGGAGGGAAGCCTGGCCTCCTCTCAGTGCTACAGATTACACCCAAGTCCTCAGCGTGAGAGCAGTCATTGATTCCCCAACCATTGGAGCGGCACTCTGCAATGGACTGCTCTGTGCCTGTGCACATTACATTGTCCAACCAGATCAAACCTGAGACCAACACAAGTACAAATTAGCAAAGATGGAGCAAAGATGGACCCAACTGTTCAGAACATCAGTCTGATTTACCTTGTCCTTCACCAAACTTGGCACTGTGTGCCCATGTGAGGCCACGTTGGTAGCCCAGCTGTCGGCAGACCACCCTGGCCAGACTGAGGTCCACCTCGTCGTCGCAGACTGTGCCCCAGGCTCCGTTATAGAAGACCTCCACACGGCCCTCATTAGGACCGCGCCGGCCCACACCTGCGAGCCGCACCAGCACATCCTGAGCGGACAGCTGAGTGGAGCAAAGCAGGAGCAGAAACAGGGAGCTGAGGCTCAGCATCCTACAGGAGCCAGTGACCAGGGACAGACAGGGGAATATTAGAGGAAGTGGTCTTGTGGTAAATATGGATATATATATATAGTGTAGGAAACAGAGAAGGTGTGTGCAGAGCGGGAGCCCCTATATAAATACACATATGACACCACAAAAATCCAAGACATCATGCAAAGCCATGTCTTCAACATTCACATTCCAGTCTTCAACAAAACATATAATTACAAACTTGTGCTCTACCCTTAATGGGACATTCCAGATGGATAGATGCTTTTATCCTTTATAATAATTAGAGTCATTTAAAGGATAGTCACAGGCTTGTGAAATATTGTGAAAACGTGGCCCTTAGTCTGAACCATTTAGGCCAAGAGTGTAATAACCAAGGCTAAAAGTAGCTTCTCCATCCAGCCAACGGAAACTTTGGCTTTCCACAAACCCTCAAACTTAGCTGCATGTATTGAGCCAACAGACACAAAAGCAAATAAACAGTGCCATAAAAATGTTCTCACACATAAATAAAACAGCAGGTCTGCATCTGTCAGACAGTTTAGTTAATGAGCTATTATTCACTGCTTGTCTCAACCTATTATTCAAATGGAGTTATGCTGGAAAGGCTGGAGAACACTAATGACTAGATGAAAAATCAGTAGCAAGAGGTCATTCACAAGTGCATTTGAACTAGCACACCTATGGTCCATCTCACCAATTCAAAGTAGGTGTGCAAAGTAATTACACATTTGTATATTGATGCTGATATAAAACGTAAAATAAATACAATAATTTCTGTACTGCAGGAAATCAATTATTTAACTAAATGAATTGATGCAGTGAGAAAAAAATAGTAACATTTCTGGACTCACCTGTCGGTCGGTCTCAGCCAAGAGTCTCTGAGAGAAAGAAGGGAGCAGCCCAAAAGGAGCAGAAGTGAGTCGGGTCCTGTCCTATTCTCTGTTCCCTCCCCATGTCACTCCCTCATATCACAAATCCACCCCTCCCATCTCATTACATTTAAATAACTTTCTTTCTTTTTTTCATTTCACGTTGTCACGTTTGGTTCTGCAATCTTTCAAAATGAACATGGGAGATAAAAGGAGAGAAAAACATGTTTACCTAGGGCACAAACATCTTCGGATAATATAACTGTTAATATACATTACAAAAACACTTTATATTATATTATATTTATTATTGTGTTGACATTACACACTTTTGCATTCTTTTATTTTAGATTACATTGCTTTATAATAAGAGCTGCCTTTTGGTACTAACCAAAACCTCAAACGTTAACTTGAAAGTGGACAGGCTAGGCTCACTGTTGCATTTCACACACAACTTAAATTGTAGCAATTAATTTGGAGACATGAGGGTTTCGTTCACCCTCTAGTGGTGGCAAAAGGTACAGCAAATGTAATGTGACGCGTACAAAAACTTGTGTAACAACAGCATGAGACTTTAATGTGGTATTATGAAGATATTCCTCATTGTAAAGTTAAACAAAAAATAAATATGAAAATGCTAAAAATGTGTTTATGTAAATTAAAAGACTGAAAAAGGAAACGCATATGACACAATATTTAGTCAACGCAACATAGTAATTACTTTGTTAGCCCTCTGTAAATACACTGTTGTTAGTAGCCAGATAACGTGGACATGGTTGGGTATCTCTTTCTCTTTGTCATACATTTGTCCCTCTCGATAAATAATGAGTTAGCTTTACATGCTATATCTTTTTCAATGGCCATCCGTGACTCTTCCAGGAAGGACAGGGATCCCCGGGCCTGGCTCAGCTGCTGCTGCAGAGACTCCACTGAGGCATGGATCTGTTTCTCCTCTGACTCCAGACTGCAGACCAACACAGAGGAGAGGAAGAGCGAAAGGGACAGGTGATATATGGGAATACTGGGCTCGTATCTATTTGGTCCCCCTTTATCTCCCAAATATATTAAAGGAGACATATTATCCAAGATCAACTATAATGAGCGTTAAACCTTGTCATACCGGTGGTCCCTCATCATTAGCTTACTCAGAGATATATTTTGAATCACTGATGCGTCTTTGAGTAATCCTGCATTTGAGTCTTGAGTCCTTGGAAGTGTACTGTCTTCACCTACCCCTATACCTGTATCCTTGTACTTATTTTATTTTTTTAAGACTCCGCGTGATACTTGTAGGGTTCTAAAATGTTACATAGCCAAAAGATAAAAATATGTGAATGATAGTCTGCTGCTTTTTGCAGTGAAATACAGGGCCTGTATCTTTGTTCACAGGATGCCAATGAACCTGTTTCTATTACTGAGCCATTTTAGATGAATATTGCGGTTTGCAATTAACAAAATGTAAAATTATGATCTTTACATGTTATTGTCCAATACATAGATGAAAAAACATATGTCCTGTTTAACTATCCCTTTATCTCTCTCTCTAAGCCTGTCACGTTCTGCACTGATGGTAAATAGAGCCTTTAGTGGTCTCTTACTATAGACTCTCACATTTTCTATGGGCCTGGTGCAGAGCATGGTGGTATGTGGCTTTACCTGAGCTGGGGAGGGTCTCTGCACAGTTCCATGTTAGGTCGCTGGGAGCGCATATACAGTCTTGACTGGACCACTCTTAAAGGAGCGTCTTTGTCGTGTATGGCCTGCTGCAGTGCCACAATGTTTCTCTCTTGAGCTCCAATCTGCTCCAAAACCTTAGAGAATAAAAGAATGAGTAAAGTAGCGGGAGGTTGTAGAGAATATTAGTAAATGCATAATGAGACATGAGCAGCCAGACATCTCAGAGGAAAAACAACTATGTCAAAGAAGGAATGGAGAGTTTGTGGGATTTTCAAATTACAAGAGAGCTTATGGCGACCTCTAGAGGTGGTTGATTATATTGAAATAATTGTTGTAAAATTATGCTAAATTAGACTATCAACTATATCATCTACAATCTTAAAAATGTAAAAACAAAAAAACAAAAAAAAAAACAAAGTTGTGATAAATGTTAATTAAAAAATAAACAGAAGCTGGCTGTGTAATCTACCACATAGCAGTCAATATTTGTATGTGGTTGAGTAATTAACTTTTTTTGTCTTGAACCCAGGCAAGTTTTAGCTAATTTCTGATCGCCACTTAAATGATTTGCATATTATTATTGAGAGATGATGTTTTTCATTATTACCCGTCCCTTAATAAAACAGAATACCTATAGACAGTATAGAACCTGTCTCCCTGTTTGTCACCTGAACATGCTTGGTCTCCAGCTGTGTCTTGGCCTGGATTAGCTCATCACAGCGCTGAGTGAAAGCCTGATCCACACTGGCACACTGCACCCTCATGTCTCTGGTGGTGTCCTCCACAACTCTCTCCACCAACATTCTGCCAATATAAAGTAGAGAAGATATATAAGCTACAGAATATCACTCTTATTGTAAGCTATGCCTGCACTGAAATCTCATGTACTGCTTTGTTTTATTGCGACTGGGAGTCAGTTTAAAAGTATTGTAACGATCTGATATTTGTGTTTAGTTCGAAGTTGACACCTGTTGTTCTTGTAACTGTTTATGTGTTGTTGTTAATGTAACTGCTTTTGTGTGTGAAATACGTGGTTGCTTTGCTGATAAGTTGATGTGAAGGTTCTATTACTGGTCTGTTTTGGAGACTGGCTCTAGTGAGTTGAGACTGCTGTTGTTTTGCTCTTGTTTTGGCGTGGGTTACGGCCTACAGAGGCCTTTGTGTTCAGAAAATAAACAACCAGAAGAAAGTTCCTTACATCAGATTGCTACAATATTGCACATTGTAGAAAACAGTTACAGAAATACACTATGAACACATAATTAATTTTAGTTATTATAAAGTAACCCCACCTGCTTTTACTGACAGAGGATTAGCTGTAGACCTCTTGATTAAAAAGACCCAAGATGATCACTGACAATTAGAATTGACAGAATCTGAGAATCTCTCACAGCTTTACTTTGAGTTGTGCATCCACTGACCTGAGGCTGTAGGTGGCATGTTCTTCCTGCATTGCTTTTGTCAGATTATCCTGGGTGAACTTGGTCCAAGACGCTGGGTTACACACCCTAAAAGCAGATGGCATGTAGGCAAACCATATAATGCATTATTTATGTAGTGTTATTCAGACTCACTGATCCTGCATGTTGGCTGAGCTTGGGTGATGTTTTGTGTCTGCACTGGTGTTTCTGTATCTCCCACATGTGTCGTCCAGGTTATAGGCTTCATATTTATCAGACCAGTCCATCTCCAGCATCTGCTTGGTGTCTTTGTTGATCCTGATTATAGGACAAAAGTGTCCCTTTAGACAATGTAGTCAGTCTATATGTGTTTATGTAATAGGAGTAAAAAGAGTGGCCTTACTTGATTTGACTGACCACCTGAGCTGTGGTCCTCCTCAGCAATGCCTGGATGTTTTTGATAAGGTCCACCTCCTGCAGATATACAAAAGTCATACTTTGTCATCTTCTGCCCTCTGTTGGATGTGCAATAACATAACATCGGCTTCTTAGAAATAGCTCCATAACACACATATTGAGTGCAATGGAAAGGTGACAATGCAAATACTTTCTGATGTAGTCCCCGCCTCTCTTTCTACTGCCTTTTGGAATGGGTCCTGTGTAGATCATCTGTTATGCCTAATTGCGTATGATGGCTCAATTTGCAAAATAAATATGGAAAAATGTATCTTTATCTAAATTTCCAATTTTTCAACTTGACATGCAGTTTTCACGTATTATCTTATCACTTTAGTAAACAAATGACATGAGTCTGAACATAGTTTAATCTCTAAAATATTAACAGTTACTAGATGGGCAATTTATTCCATGCATTTTATCTGAAGACTATCCCACCTTAAGCAGCTCCTCCTCCACTGTGTCGTGGACCAGGTCGGGGGCTGGTCTCCTGGTGCGGCAGGTCAGGTTGTCTGTGGCGATGGCAAAGGGGATCTCTGTAGCGTCGAGTGCCCTCTCCAGTCTCAACTTTTGCCCGCACAGAGCCTCAATATCGGCCTGCAGCTGTGAGATGTGCTGCTGCAGCTCAGACCTCCAGTAGTGGATGTCCTGCAGCCTGTCCCCCAGGAGGCGCGTTCCCTGGGCTTGTGTGTGCTGGGTGTCGCTCTCCGTGTCCTGGGACAGGACTTTGGAGCGTCTCTGGACTCTCTCTGCTTCATTGTGCTCTGTGGCGGCCTGCTGCAGAACGCTGTGGTAGTTGGAGAACCACTCGGCCGGTGTGTACTTAGCTGAGCGGTACCCAGCCGGGGCAGAGCCCGAGGAAGGGTGTGGGACGTCTGGTTCCACTGGAGGGTCCTGAGGGGGGACCCCCTGAGCCACTGCTCTGTCGTCATAGTGAGGCCTGGACACCAGCACCTCGGAGCTCATGCTGGGGCTCAGGAAACTGACCTAGCTAGCTTTACTACCTACTACCTACCTACTACTTCACCTGTGATAAAGAGTGACCTATAATAAGACGACAGAATAGGTTTAAGGTTGTGGTGCAAACTAAATGTCCTGTGTTTGTTTCTAGTTGCCTGGATACAGGCGCGGGACGCCTCAGCTCAGATAACCAATCATGAGGAGAGGGTTTACTTTATAGCATAGTTTACTAGAACTGTTTTTAACTACAGTTTCAACACCTTTCAGCAAATTATTACACATAATAAATTACTAGATATTATTACAGTTCAACATTTACAAGCATCAGCACTCAAGCTTTCAGTGCTACATCTTCTCATTCTGTTTTAGATAGGTCCACAGAAATACTGTGAAACTTCGTTGCATAAACAGAAGCACAAAAGCAGAACAACGTTTTTTTAAGTTCACACATACTGCAAACACCTGATTTATTATTAGCCAGGAAATTATGGTACACCAAAGCCCATTGTTACACCTTCAGCCTACATGCAGTATTCACCATGTTCAATTTTAACGAAACACAAGCAAAAACAAGAAAAACACTGAAGTTGGGAAGGCACACAATATAGAAAAAATATTATTTACATGCACAGTCGTATATTTTCTTATCATGTTACATACTTTAGAAAAAAAAAACATCATACAAATATAATAATAGATAATATAATTATGTACAAAGATTATGTCAGTTGTGTTAATATAACTGATCTGATAACTAATCTGTTTTGTACAGTTGTTTTAACAGTTACCGTAGATGGGGTCATTACCAAAGTTTTCATACAAGGCCTCGTCCTGGGGCACACACTGGTCATCACCACGGTCATACTCATTAACCTTTAATGCAGCCTGGTTAGAATAGATCTGGAGCAGGGGCAGACATGACAAAGTCATTCAAAAGCACATTTCACTGTTAATTACTGCTGCTACTACCATACACCTGCTCCTGTCGTTATTAAGAGAAGGTTAATAAAATAAAGTAATAAATAATATCAAAATAGATTATTCAAATTCAGTTATATTGTTAATGAAGTGAATTGCATTTCCCCTACATGAGTTTACTGGCCTGGGTGTAAAAGTGTGCTTTAGTGTTTCTTCAGTTGTCAGTTTTTTTCATTATAAATTTGTGTTTACCTCATTGATACTATGTTCCTCTTTTGCAGATCTGATCTTGTTACTTTCTCTTTCATCTAGAAAATGCCAAATATTATAAAACACATTTTCGATTTTCACAAATATACTGACATACATCTGTTCCATGTACCTTGTGTTCTGAGACATGAGTATTTGTACACGATGACAGAAGTCACTACTACCAGTATCAGCAATAATGCAGGCAGCACATACAAAATAATATGGGAACTCATAGTGCTGCCATCTGTGTAAAAAAAGGAAAACGATTTTTAAACAAATAAACAGTTTTATGTATTTATTAATTTAGTGAAAGATGCGGATGTTTGTTGTAGCATTACTTGATCTGTGTTGAGAAATATCAGTAGTAATAAACTCCATTCCAGTTCTATTTGTGGTGGTTGTTGGGGACACAGTAGTGACTTTCAGATATCCTGTCAAAATGACACATACAATTATGAACATCCATGATCATATCCGTGTGTTTCTTAGTTATTTACTACAATGAACTGACCCACAGTCAGCTGGATTCTGGTGTAGCGTTTCCCACCGGTCCACTGTGAGTCGGAGCCGCACCAGTACGCCCCTGCGTCGGCCTGTGTGAGCCCTGTGATGGTGACAGAGAAGGAGCTGGAGGACTGTGTGTCCTGCAGTCTGAACCTGTCTTTACGCTCTGTGCTGCTCACGACAGTTTGACACGTGGTTCGTTCATCTCCCTTACACAGAAACTTTGTGTTGGGCCGATGTTCATCAGGATATGGGCACTGCAGGGTCACCGACTGCCCCAGAAAACCCTTAACATCATGTGGGGTCACACAGCACCATTCTGACAAAGATAAACAGGTCAGGAACTATGGAAGCATTTGATGGGGGATTTTTATTTTTGCAAACAATGTGTTTGTAAATCATGATAAACTAAAGCAAAAACAATATTTAAATAATAATGTATTGAATTTAAATAGCACCCTTCAAGACACCCAAAGCACCTCACAGTGCATTATTCATTCACTCCATACTTGGCTGTGATAAGCTATAATTGTAGCCACAGTTGCCCTGAGACAGACTGACGGGGGCAAGGCTTCCAATCTACGCCATTGGCCCTTCCGACCACCACCAATACTCAGACACACACCACATTCATGCTAGGCAATGTAGGTGAAGTGTCTTGCCTAAGGACACAACAACAGTTTCCACTTAAGCCACTGTTGCCTCACTGTGGCACCTGGTATTCCCAGTACTAACCAGGCCAAATCTTGCTTTGCATTGACATTGACAATGAAGAATACATCCTCTTGTTAGTGGATGTCAAACTTGGCAGTTATTCTGTATAAAATATTTGAAAGTCTTAAACCTAGCCCTGTCCCACATAGTTTTACCAGTTATAATGTCAGAGACCAAAGCTGGCAGGTGCCAATAACCACTAACTAATTAATTGTGGCCAAAAACTTAAAACTTATTCTATAATATGAACTAAATTGTATTTGTTATGCCTTCACAGATCTTTGAATGAACCGACCCACAGTCAGCTGGATTCTGGTGTAGTGTTTCCCACCGGTCCACTGTGAGTCGGAGCCGCACCAGTACGCCCCTGCGTCGGCCTGTGTGAGCCCTGTGATGGTGACAGAGAAGGAGCTGGAGGACTGTGTGTCCTGCAGTCTGAACCTGTCTTTACGCTCTGTGCTGCTCACGACAGTTTGACACGTGGTTCGTTCATCTCCCTTACACAGAAACTTTGTGTTGGGCCGATGTTCATCAGGATATGGGCACTGCAGGGTCACCGACTGCCCCAGAAAACCCTTAACATCACGTGGGGTCACACAGCACCATTCTGACAAAGATAAAAGCTAATTGTAGCTGTGAATGGCAATAGAAAAGGCTTCATTTGACTTTTTGTACATAACTGTTGCCCAATAATACAACAGTCATCAGCTCACAGAGATCATACGCCTCTGAACATAGTAAAAATTGCCTTACCTCTCACTGTCAAGTCAACACGAGAAAAAGTATCAAAGGCGTTGCTTCTCTCGACCCCGCACAGATATGATCCGACATCTTCTTTGGTGACAGCAGAAAGCTCCACTGTGAACTCACTCTCGGATTCCCTGAGTCTGAACTGTCCATTTTGTTTTGTGTTGGTCGTGACAAGAGCCCCTTTGCGACATGCGGAGGGCTGCGATCCTTTGCACATGTATTTGAAACTGTTGTCATTTTGGGGTGGACATCTTATGGACACACTGTTGCCCTCATACGCCAGGATGTTATGGACACTGTCACAACACTCATCTGACATAAAAAAAAATAGTTACTGTTTTGTGCAAATGTGGACCTATATTACCCCATTTTTTAAATCTCTGTTACAATTTTGTTTCCACATCAAAAACACACCTGGACTTGTGTTTTGTTTCATTCACACATGTTTAACACACAAATCCCACATATTTCGGCTGTGTTCTTTTCTGAAAACACTCTGTTCCATCTTGTGATGTCATCAGATGGTAATACAGAAGCACTTTTTAAACTTCATATGCCTTCGAATGGAAATCGCAACTGAACAAAGGGTAAAAAACAAAAACAAATTTTTTCAAAGGCTACATCTTAAGGTTATTTATTGTAGAGTAAAGCATTTGAGGCTAAAAACAGCTGTTAACTTTAAAACTATGCCTTAACGTGGAACAGGGCATTTTGAGCTTTGGAGATGTAGACAGCCCAGTAATGCCGGATTACTCAAACATGTGTAAATGAAACAAAACACAACACCGGGTATGTTTTTTGAAGAGGGAACAATATTCTAACACGGCTAAAAGTAAATTTGTGTAATACAGGACATTTAAAGTTTATTTACTTGACTTAACGTGCATGGTCACGGAGGTGTAGATATCCTTCCCGCTTCTGCTCACCCCACACCAGTACTTTCCAGCATCAGACCTCTGGACATTTGAAATAGTCACAGTAAACTTTCGTGTTTGATGATGGTCACTTGTGGAGTATCTACTCGCTGTCTGCGTTGTGGTTTTAACCAGAACGTCACCATCTCTACAAGCTTCGGTGCATAGGTACTTTTCATAAGTCTCATAGCCCGCTGGGTATGAGCAGGACACTTCGGCATCTTCTCCAATGTATGCGTAGACTTCAACCTCTGACGCAGCACTAGTGCCACATAGTTCCATTAAAACTGCAAAAGAAAAGAAAAACAAAATTCAGTCATTTTAAAGGTATATCATTTAACATGGCTTCAAATGTTTAAGTGGTTGAATAGCAGTGATGGGAAGAATACTTTGAAAATGTATTTAGTTACAGAATACTGAATGTCTGCATTAACATATGCATATTGTAACATATGCATGGTCCAGAGTACTGTATTCTGAATACTTGGAATATTTTTACATCGAGTTGCATTTAAATTATAATGTGAAAACACAACACAGCACTAAAAACAGCTTTATGTTTGTTTCTCTGTTTGTTATGCATGTCCTATCACTGACTGGAGAAGGAAAAAACACATATACGCACGACAAGAGCCGCGTTTTATATTTTATTCACTAAATCAGTGCAGTTTGAAGCCTAAATAGTATAATAAAACACTGCAATGTATTCCTTTGATTTAAAAAAGTAACTGTATTCTGAAAACCACCAAATGAAAAAGTAACTGTAGAATACAGTTACTCAAAATGAGTATTCTGAATATGTATTTTTGGTGCATGTATTCAG
>JACM01058327.1:0-13872 GCA_000787095.1 Periophthalmodon schlosseri | reverse complement strand
TGAAAACCTCCTTCCATCAGCAAGGGACAATGATCCCAAACACACTGTGCAGGTAGGTATTGGGCTGGCAGGGGGGCAGATAGTTAGGGGACAGGCAAGGAGGCAGGCAGGCAGCTTCCAGAAATAACAAAAGAGGCACTTGGACACAGAACAAAGCAATTATAGCACAAAAACACTGAAAAAAGTGAACTTGTCTTGTGGAGCCAAACGCATCTACTAGAGAAGTATCAGTGCTGAACCAGGCTTCTTATACGGCATGGAATAAGGGAAATTGGATCCAGGTGAGCCAGCTGTCAATCAGGTAAGCCGACGCCCAGGTGGGAGGAGAGACAGACAACGCAGGAGGGAAAGGGAGACAACAGGGAGAACAGAAGAAGGGAGGATCCTGACAAAAATAAGACTAATATAATAGGTCTAATATGACACTGATGCATCGATAAGGTCATTCGCAGGAGGGAAAGGGAGACAACAGGGAGAACAGAAGAAGGGAGGATCCTGACAAAAATAAGACTAAACCAGGTCTAATATGACACTGATGCATCAATAAGGTAATGATAAATAATGATTAACCTAAAAATAAAAATCTAAAATCTAAAAAAAGCTAATATGATGAGATTGGTATTCCGAGGACCACCAGATCTAAACCCGGACTACATCAGGCCTAAATAGGGTTAAAATGACACAAAACTAAACCAGGTCTAATATGACACTGATGCATCAATAAGGTAATGATAAATAATGATTAACCTAAAAATAAAAATCTAAAATCTAAAAAAAGCTAATATGATGAGATTGGTATTCCGAGGACCACCAGATCTAAACCCGGACTACATCAGGCCTAAATAGGGTTAAAGTGACACAAAACTAAACCAAGTCTAAAATGACACAGAACCAGTGGGGGTATAGTACACCCTTCTATGTCTTCTCTCTATCCTTTTAGTCACAAATCGCTCTTTCCACTTCTGTTTCTTTCAGCTCCTCCATGACTTCCCTGACGAGCTGCGTGCCGACATCGCCATGCACCTGAACAAAGACATCCTGCAGCTGCCCGTGTTCGAGCGGGCCAGCAGGGGGTGCCTGCGCTCCCTGTCCCTGCACATTAAGACCTCCTTCTGTGCGCCGGGGGAGTACCTCATTCGCCACGGCGACGCTCTCCAGGCCAACTACTACGTGTGCGCCGGCTCCCTCGAGGTGCTGCGGGACGGGGTGGTGCTCGCCATTCTGGGTCAGTCCAACAACCTAACACCTGCTGTAGCTTCTTGAGAATCGCAATCGAATCTGATCTGTGAAGCTACGCAGGGTTGGGCCTGGTTAGTGCATGGATGGGAGACCACTGGGATCTACCTCACTCACACATCACATTCATACTAGGTGAGTTTAGTGTCTTGCCTAAGGACGCAATGGCACTAGACTAAGCCATTTTAGGACCTGGTATTCCCAGTGGTCTCCCGTCCATGTACAAACCAGGCCTAACCCTGCGTAGCTTCAGACAAGAAGAAGTCAATGAGAGAATGAGAGAGACAACGATCTACATGTTAGTGCCATATGAACCATCTCACACTCTGAGGACTTCATGGACCGGCCTCCTGCTGGTGTCGAAAGTCAGGACTAAGTCAGGACTAAGTCAGGACTAAGTCAGGACTAAGTCAGGATTAAGTCAGGACTAAGTCAGGACTAAGTCAGGATTAAGTCAGGACTAAGTCAGGACTAAGTCAGGATTAAGTCAGGACTAAGTCAGGACTAAGTCAGGATTAAGTCAGGACTAAGTCAGGACTAAGTCAGGATTAAGTCAGGACTAAGTCAGGCCTAAGTCAGGACTAAGTCAGGACTAAGTCAGGACTAAACATGGCCTTGAGCAGGACTAAACCAGGACTAAACCAGGACTAAGCAGGACTAAACCAAGACTAAACATGGGTACTCAGCGTTTCAGTTTTCTGCAGCTAAAACCTGGAACATTCTTCCTGAAGATGTGAGACAAGCCTCTACTTTGACAATGTTTAAATCCAGGCTCCAAACGGTTCTGTTTAGCTGTGCATATGACTGAAAGGCTTTTATTCTGCCTCTTCTATTTGAATATTAATTTTATGATAATTATTTATGTTTTGACTTGTTGTATTGTGATTTTATTGTCTGTTGTCTATTCTGTAAAGCAGTTTGAATTACTACGTGTACGAATTGTGCTACACAAATAAACTTGCCTTGCCACAGCGTTACATTAAGAAAGGGTCACATCTGAGTGGCTTTAGCAGTGCATTCCGTTGTTGTGTCCTCAGGCGAGACACTTCACCCACACTGGCCTTGTATGAATGTGATGTGTGAGTGAGTGTCGGCAGCCTCGCTTCTGTCAGTCTGGGCCAGGGCAGCTGTGGCTATAACAGTAGCTTACCACCACAAAGTCTGGAGCGAATGAGTAATGCAATGTAAAGAGCTTTGATCGTCTTGAAAGACATATATATATAAATCCAAGGTATTGTTTCTACTTAAAGGTCCTATGTTACGCAAAATTGGCTCTTGTGAGCGTTAAGCCATGTTATAATGTTGTTACCTCATCAAAAACATAACCGAATTTGTGTTTTGTTTCATTCACACATGTTTGAGTAACCCTTTATTATTAGTCTGTCTACATCTGCAAAGCTCAAAATGCTCTGTTCCACCTTGTGATGTCATGAAGTGGTAGTTTTCAAGTTAGGGTTAGGATTAGGGCTCCTTTTACCTTTAGTTCAGTAGAAATTGGCAATTCCAGGTCTGAAATTATCCTAATGATTCGAGTGAAGGTGTGTGGAGTTTAAAAACACCGTGGAGCACTTCCTGTATTACCACATGACATCACAAGGTGGAGCAGAGTGTCTTCTGTTTGAGAGAAGAACTCGGGTTTGCGTGTTAAACATGTGTGAATGAAACAAAACACAACTTTATAGTGATAGAAAAAGATGCCAACTTTTCTAACACAAAAGCAGTTAATACATATAACTACTGTAGAATCTTTTCAAAATTGGAGCCAAAGGGGGCGCTAGAGAGTGATTATGAAATTGAATATGTTTTAAATAGTGTTTGTATGTGCAAATTTCAACTGGAAATGTGTGTTCGAAATGCCCCTCCTGTGAATTAACCATAATGTTATAATGTCCTTTTGATTGTCAGCCCTCATTGTTATTATGACAATCCCTGCATTTGTTTTGACCCCTGACCCCTGACCCCTCACCCTCTGTGTCCAGGGAAAGGTGACCTCATCGGGGCCGACCTCCCGGAGCAGGAGCGGGTGATAAAAACCAACGCGGACGTGAAGGCTCTGACGTACTGTGACCTGCAGTACATCAGCGTGAAGGCCCTAAGGGAGGTTCTCAGACTGTACCCGGAGTATGAGACCCGCTTCAGCTCTGATATCCACCACAACCTCACCTACAACCTGAGGGAGCCCGCCACAACCGAGGTAAAGGTGTTAGAGCATGTGACCGGTCAGACTAAAACGTACTCAGTATCATTATGTTTAAGATTCAACTCAAAACCTGTTCTAGTTGTTTTGTTTTTTAGTTCCTGGTTGGACACGGGTAGCGTTTAAGCACAGGCGCCGGGGGTGAGACTCGAGATATTTTTGAGTCATATTTTACTGGTGGCCTATATTTTTTCAGAAAGACAAAAAAAAAAGTTATTAACATCCATGTTCTTATGTCTCCCAGTGCAAGTCTGAGGCCTCGTTCTTCAAGTCTGGTTCATTGAAGCCCCACCGTGTAACGTTTTAGCCCAAAAATAGACTAAAATAAAAGTATGTTTCTTTGTTAACTTTCTATGTTTTTATTGAGACTTCCGAGACAAACTAAAAAAGCATGTATCCTCACTGAGCTGGGCTTGCATCTCCGCAAACCTGACTCTGTCTTAGCCTGGAGTTGGGCTTCTGCTGCTTGTCTTCATAGAAATGTCGTTCCTTTGGCTATAATATTTCACAGTATTGCATATCTTATCTCTCTCCAAGGACAATGTTTTAAAGTATGGTTTTAAATTTCTATTTCCATGGAATCAGAAAGTTGCACAGTGTTGCTTTTAAATAAAGTTCAGGTCAGAGCACAAGTCGAGCCAGAGCCTGAGTCGGACGTCAAGCTCATTTAACTTTAAAAAAATATATATTATTTTCTTGATTATTATTTTTCTTTGTGTCTCATATTCTCACAGATTTAAAGCTACCATCTGTAAAGTGATTTAATTTGCTTTTACCAGTAGATGGCAGATGTGAAACCTGTTCAGACTCACCTGTCATTCAGACTCACCTGTCGCTCAGACTCACCTGTTGTTCAGACTCACCTGTCGCTCAGACTCACCTGTCGCTCAGACTCACCTGTTGTTCAGACTCACCTGTCGTTCAGACTCACCTGGTCTTCTTCTGTTTGACACACCATCAGACTGAAGTAACATAAACAGCTTCTAGTGGAGATACATGGCCAGTCAAAAGTTTGGACACACTTTTTCATTCATGTTTTTGGCTTTATTTTCATGACTATTTACATTGTAGATTCTCACTGAAGGCATCAAAACTATGAATGGACACATATGGAATGTAGCAAACAAAAAAAATCTAAATAACTCAAAACTTGTTTTAAAATTACGATTTTTTTAAAACAGCCTTTACCCTTTGCTTTGATCACTGCTTTGGACACTTGGCATTTTTTTTTACCCTGAAAACCATTTCAGGAGACCTCATTATGAAGCTTATTGAGAAGAGGCCAAGGGTTTGCAGCAGTGTCAACAAAGCAAAGGGTGGATACTTTGCGCCATATATTTGATGTCTTCCATATGTATACAAAATGTAGAAAGTAGTCAACATTTAAAAAAAATGAGAATGAGAAGGCGTGTCCAAACATTTGACTGGGAGGATATGTGAGAACACAGCAGGGCCGAGTTGGTCGAATTGCAGATGGTAGCTTTAAGTTAACCTGAACCTAAAACCATAATTTTAAAACATTTTTAAAGCAGATAAACAGAAGTCTGCGATATCAGGGTTTGAGAGCTGTCCTCAAGTTTGAGTCTGAATTCAAACCTGTGAGTCCAGGTACAAGTTTGTTCAATCGTACATTCTCTTGTTTTTTTATATAGCTATTATGAAACACCTGTAATGAGTGACGTTGACGCAAGAATTGTATTTTTAGACTTGGAGTAAATGACATGATTAGGCGTGTCTTTGTTCCCGCTCGTCTTTGTTCTAATGAGAGTATTTATGGAGCGAGAGTCTGCACCGCGGCTTAGAACAACGAGTTATAATGTGCCAGGTTAGAAACGTAATTAATAACAAAATTACAACGTTTTTTCTGGTTTGACAGTTCTGAAAAGTTCATAATTATACTTCATGGGCCTGGTTTGTCTCCATGGAGATGTTATTGTTTTGCCTGGAATGTTCCACGGCATGGCATTGAACGTGTAAAGGTCAAGTTAGAGGTCAGATCTGTGGAGAGGAGACCCCGCTCACTATAAGAATGCATGTTTTTCCAATATATTTTTAAGCAATAAACAAACTTGTTGTTAAAAAAGCTAGATAGGTTTAATGCCACACAGTAACATTTCAGGCAAAGCTATCACATCACCAAGGAGAGCAGCAGGAGGCGGACCCCACACCAGAAAAGTTACATAGTGTGGCTTTAATTATCCGTTCAGTTACGCGTTTGATGAAGATACGTGTTTAAAACTGCAGTTCCTTTGTCTCGTTCAAATTCCCACACATTGTCTAAAGATAGAAAGAGCTGAGTGTGTGTTGTTTCTTGTGTTTCTTCAGGGAGGCAGGTCTCCATGGTCACCGCAGGGGTCTCAGGTACGTGCGACGCAGACCATGTGTCCTCAGAGTGTGTTTGCACAAGTCGAGGTAGTGGTCTCAACTTCTCTGAAAGTAAAATTTGTGAGAATAATTTTTAAAAGTACAAGCCAGATCACAGATAAGTATCCAGCGTAAACAAGAGTGAGGTAACTATGAGAGTTAAAGATGTATATTTGTATTCACTACGGGTTTAAAACTGCAATACAATGACAACTGAACGGGTTTAGCTTGAGCCTTATTGGGTGTATTACAAATGGGCTTTGGCCGCAGGATCTGGCAACGCAACGAGGGGCTCATTCTGTTTTCCGACTGGTTAATGCTGTAATTGTCTTGAGAACTAAAACAAAACATGTCAACAACTTTGGCATTATGTAAAACACCTCACTCATAGCGTTCGGCTCCTGTGAACCGAAGCTCGTCGAGGCTAGAGCAGTTATAGAGGCGAATCTGGAGCTAGGTTTCACATTTGGAATTCCGACCGCGAGTATCATAGCAACCAAAGAGCCAATCCGGAGCGAGGCTGTTGAAGGTAACGCCCCTTCCTGCTCGCACCGCTGGTTTAGCAGGGAGCGGGCAGTTACTAATGCTGTTAATCAAACTGGTTGCTAACGCTAATGTTCATATCTTGATTTACAGACACAATAGCGAAAGAAAAACGCCAGGATCATGTAGAGCGGGTTGATACGAACATTTTAAGACCAAAATGACGAGCCTGACAGCAGCAGTTACGAAGAGAGCAGCGACAGTTTTTCAATAGAGAGTGAAATGGAGTCGATGGAGCCAGATGCGCGCCCATGCTCACTTCCTATTTGGAACGCAGCAGCTAGCAGTTTAGCTTTGTCCATTGATATATACAGTCTATGGGTGGGGATTGGAACAAATCAACATTACAATTATCAGTAAAGTTAATATTTGATTCGAAAGTTTATTTGTTTACTACATAAAATCCAACGTAAGCTACATGACATCACTTTTCTAAATGAGTCGAATGGCCTTTCAACTCTTCTTTGGTTCAAATTAATAAGACCATCTCTGGAACACTTCTGTTTTCTCAAACGTTAACCCCCAATTCATTCTCGTTGTATTCAAAACTGTATTGCACTTCTTCACAGGAGCACAAACTGCCTTTTATCATCGAGGCGTGTGACGGAGATGAGGACTCGGAGCAGAGGACCGTGCCCCTGCTTAAAGGCGTGGGCAGCCCTGTACGTCAGACTCGTTACAGTACGCTGCTGGGGGCGGAGCTACACCAGAACCCCGCCCTCCGCCTCTGCAGGTCTCCGGTGCAGGGCAGAGGCTGTAGTCCGATTCCCCAAACCTTTGAAGAACTGTCTCCTCTGGATAAAGACGCTCAGCCTGCCTATCGGCCCTCAAAACTGCTGATGCCAACTCTGCCCTGTGCCAGCCCGCTCAATCTAAGTCCGAGGTAAACTTCGGTTCTGATGATATTAGGAAAATTTGAAACTAATTCAGTGTTTAAAGGTCCTATATTACGCAAAATGAATTCTTAAGAGCTTTGAGCCTGTTATAAATGTTGTTACCTCCTCAAAAACACACCTGGAGTTGCGTTTTGTTTCATTCACACATGTTTGAGTAACACTTTATTATTAGTCTGTGTATATCTCCAAAGCTCAATATGCTCTGTTGCACCTCGTGATGTCATGAAGCGGTAGTTTTGAAGTTAACGGCAACAGGTCTATGGAGCACTTCCTGTATTACCGCATGACATCACAAGGTAGAACAGAGTGTGTTCTGTTTGAAATAAGAGCACAGCCTAAATATGCAGGATTTGTTTGTGACGAGGAAACAACATTATAACATAGATCAGAATAATATGTGCCCTTTAAAGAAGACATTTTCATTTTTTCTGATATTCAGAATTGAACTATAAGATCAATAGTAGATCAATATTTGACATTTTCTTCATTGAAAACGTTAGAACAACTTAAAGGCACTGTACCTAATTTTTACTGTCTTAGAAACAAGAAAAACAGAACTAGTTCATTTTAAATGGTTTGCAGTGGTCCAAAGTTATGAAATCAGAGCAACCTCAGCGGCATTTAAAAGCTAAAAACAAATAGCATGCTAACGGTACACTTCCTGTAGATGCAGACAGTACACAGCAGCCTTATTTTGAGCTTTTTACCACATGACATCACAAGGTGGAACAGGGTTTGTGTGTTAAACATGTGTGAATGAAACAAAACACAACTCCAGGTCTGTTTGTGACGAGGAAAATAGCGTAATTTTCGTCCCTTTAATACCAGAAACAAGCCAATTGACTTTTTGTTCAAAACTGCAGAACGGATGGAATTTCACCATAGCAAACAGGTTTCATTTATGTTTATTTGTTTGTTTGTTTTGACTATGCTGTATTTTTAACCCTATAATTGGAACTAGGAAAATGTGGGCGGGGATAGGGGGTAGGTGAAAACAGGAATTTTCTGAGCACTCAACCCTAATACAGGGCAATACAGGACGGCTCAAACACGCATGATTCTGTTGAGCTAAAAGTTTGACTAAGCTAATGATGAAGGAATCAATAAAACACAATTAAAAGTTCTTGAAAGTAAGTTTAATTCTCTGTACTGAAGTTGGCTCAGTATTTTGTTACGCAGCTGCAGATGTATTTTAGAGCTGTGGAGGGGCGTGTTGATGTTGTAATCGTTCCTGACCAATGTGGTGATATTGTGAGGCTTTAAGATAAGATATAGGTAGTATTTATACATCTGTCTGTTACATGTACATTGTTACTGGTGATATTTCAAAATGGGTTATTGATTTTGCAGAGTGGTGGACGGGATCGAAGACAACGGACACAGGTTTCAGTTTAACGTGGAGCCGAGCGAAGCGAGTTCTAACGCGACAGGTGCGTCTTTGGCTGTGTTCACGTGTTTACCAAAATCTGATTAATGTCTGATTTCTGGAACTTTAAGATTATTTAAATGGCACGGAAAATCTTAAGCGAGTATTCAGAGAGAAAGAAATATGATCACTGGGATTATGTTTACCTTTTTATACAGCGCTTTTCCACCTTCAAGGCACTCAAAGCGCTTTACATCAAGGAACCACACACACATTCATACACCAGGGGTGAGGTGGGTTAAGTGTCTTGCACAAGGACACGACAGCGCCATTCATCTGTGGGAACTGGAAACGCATTGCCAACCTCTGTGGATCTGACCGCTCTACCACAGTTTTTTTATGTCAAGAGCGGGATTCGAACTGCCAACCTTCAGATCAGTGGACAAACATTCTACCAACTGAGCTACTGTTGCCTTAATTTTGCGGTTTACATGGCATTTAAATTTTAATCGTATGACTCCAAACAAATCTGAAAATACCAAATTTTCCGGACTATAAGTCGCACATTTTTTTCATAGTTTGGTCGGGGGTGCGACTTATACTCAGATGCGAGTTATATGTGAAATATATGTTTTTTTTCTTCATTATTATGCATTTTTTGGCTGGTGCGACTTATACTCCAGTGCGACTTATACTCCGGAAAATACAGTAATCTGATTTTGAGTGCACATACAACTGCACCTTTTGTCTGCTGGACTCAGCTAAAGTTTCTCACAAAACTTATGTCTGAAATTTCAGTTAAAGACTTTTCTGTTTAATTTTTCCACACGTTTCTTCAGCCCCTCTGGAGGTGAACACGAGTCTGCTGCTGGAGACTGAAGAGGTCCGACAGAACATCAGCAAACTCAGCAAAGAGGTACAGTATTTTTTCACTAAAAGGCTGTGTTCTGTGGTGGTCGAATCCACATGGCAAATTTCCTTATATGGATGATATTTATATTTCCTTAAAGGTACAGTATGTAACTTTCTGGAGGTGGCACTTCACCTCCAGAAAGTTCTCCATGGACATAGATATGGTTTATGTCATACTGTGGAATATTATAGCCAAAGACGCATCAACATTTCCATTGAAACAAGCAGGATGAGACCGTCCTCCAAGCCAAGTAAGAGTCAGGTTTGTGGAGACGCAAGACCATCTACAGTAAAGACTAGACATGGGCAAACTATGGCCCGGGGGCCACACACGACCCGTTGGTCTTATTAATCCGGCCCGCCGAACGTGGCCAAATTATATTAAAATAGTAAGAGTAAACCTTGTTCAATTTACCTTTCCCCAAAAAGATGGGGCACTTCAGCGACATCAACCTTGTTCGCGTGTATTACTCTCTTATTCTCTTATCAGCCCTTCGGCAAAAATGCGATTATCAAAGAAAAGAAAAGTGGATAGTGAGCGCCGAGTGTTTAATACGGAGTGGGCAAAAAAATATTTTTTCACTGATGTCCGATCAAAGGCTGTGTGCCTAATATGCCAAGAAACTGTCGGGGTTTTCAAAGAGTTCAGTATCAACCGTCACTTTGCTACGAAGCATGACAACTACGCCAGCAAGCAGTCAACACAGGAAAGGGTGGCTACGGCTCAGAGGTTGTAATATATACATATGTATACATATATATACATATATACATATATATATAGGCCTGGGCCCTCTGTCAAATTTTAGAACAGTTCCACATAAGGTCAGACATAAAACAAAACAAAAAAATAATAAATGAGTACAACCATCAAGGGATTTCATACAAACAAAACACAAGATATTATATCATTACAAGTAAATTCAGACTGAGGTATCTCCGTGAGCTGGAGACGCCAATGATTGAATATATGACCAGTAAGGCGACCACTTCCTCTCATAATCATTCAAAACTCTGTAAGCTAGTCTCTCCAGACATGCTAACTGACCGAGAGACGTTTGCCAGTGAATAAAAGATGGGACTGAAAGGGCCTCCCAACAAAATGGCTGTTTGGGCCCAGTGTGAAAGAGATGCAGACAAAAACTCATTATGGAGGGGTCCCCCAGAATGTAAACGCTGCTACAGAATGGGATGTTCTTACCAACAACTCTCTCAACAACTGCGTGATCAGATGACCAAAATTCCTGAACTTTTGGACACTCCCAGAGCATGTGAACAAATGTACCACTATCATCGTGGCATTTCCAGCAGAGATGATTATCTGCCAGTCCCACTTTATGCAACCTGCAGGGTCCAGTATATTCTATGGGAAAATTTTAAACTGGACTAGTCGAGTACGGAAACATGCTTTTATTTGGGTTTCGTTTGATGTTTTGGCTAGAAAGTTACACACTGTGGCTTTAACATTAGTGGAGTGGTTAGTTTCAGATGGAGTTTTGCTTTGACATATTGATAACTGTTGTTGAATAAACTGTTGTAAATTTAGTTCTAACGTAAGAAAAGTTGATTTACCATCAGTACAGGACCTAGCCATGTCCACTCCAATTTAGTCCGGTCCAGTCTGGCTACGCTTCCATTGTAGGGAGTATTATACCTCTGATGTCGTAGGCCAAGATAACAAGGACTGAGCTATCAGTAACTAGTTAAATTCTTGAATCATTTTCTTTTTCAGGTGACTAATTTGAACCAAGAAGTCTCCAACTTGGCCAAAGAGCTTCAGAACATCATGCGCTTCCTCCAGTCCCACAGTTCAAGTTTCCACTGCTCTGCCCCGGCCTCTGCGTTCTCCTGTGCGGTCCCAGTGATGGCTCCTCCCGCCGTCACCTCCCCTCTGAGCATCTCCACTGGTCTACACCTCCACCACGAAACTATCCCGCACCCTCCCCGAAATATATGGGCCTGCTCTGGTCTCCCGACCCAAAGCAGGAGCCCCACTTTGCTCAGCACCTCCAGACAGAACCTGCTCATGTCGCCATGTCTGTGCTGTAACGATAGAGATGGGACTAGGGCGCACCGTTTTTCATCGCCGACGCCAAGCTCTCCCTATATCAGCCACAGACATACGGGGCCGCCATTACTTGGGCTTTCTTCGGCTTTTAACAGCTACTCGATGCAAATGGGCTACAACAACATCACTGTCCCGACTATGAGTACGTCGCGGCCTATGTGTTCCCCCGGTAACCATTCGCCGTTGAGCGTCAATACGGAAACTCAAGGATCACAAACGACGATTAACTCAACTCTTACGCCAATGGGACAACCGCACACCCATTCTGCGTTTAGCCCCCTCAGCTCCACGGGGGGGGCGTGGGCGAGGAACGGCCAAGTAACAGCTAATCTCGGACCAGTAAGGAATAATAATCTGATAGGGTCCGGCCAAGCGCACGCGACGCAGGGGTCACTGTTGGGGCTTGTGAGCGACAGGGGACGTGCAGGGGACAGCGGGGACAGCGGGGACAGCGGGGCAAGTCTGGATGGATCGAATGCAAAGCTAGTGGACTTCGATGGGAACTGAGACGTTTTATATTTTTGGGTGTCATTTTGTGAAATAATTAATGCATGAAAATGTGTAATATCCAAGGGACTGATATTATTTTTATTTATTTATTTATTTATTTATTTATTTATATATCAGTGGACACGGCTACTCCATTTCAAAAGCTAATTATATGATTTTGTTTGCCAGTAATTTGATTTTGTTTAGAATGTACTGCGTTATAATTTTAATGCATGGCTTTTAAATTGTACTTTTACATCTACTCGTCGTAGAGCTGAGAGCTCAGAGCCGTAGGAGCTGAACCTCTTTACTTGTGTTGACGTAAAATGGGCCAAAGTGGTTAGTAAGAGTAAAATGCAAAAGAAAAAAAAAGAGAGAGAGAGAGATATTTGGCATCATGATAACTATGGCTACAAGAAATTCCATATCCTGATTTTATTCATGTATCACTGACTAAAATAAAATAGGTCTATGGGACATTTGGCAACGTTTGATAAACAGGTTCATGTGTTGCACTGGCTCCCTCTAGTGGAGGTATCTTGAATGTGTTTCTTTACATTGAAAACAGAAAACAGAACTTTGACTGAACATTTTTATGTAGCGCCATAATAAATGTTGCATTCTGCTTAAGGTTTAAAGCAATGATTTCAAGTGTTCACTGGTACTTATGGGACATGTGTTTCATTCATAGTTTTTAGGCCTCTGTGCAGTATTTACATAATTATGGAGACAGGCTTAATAAGCTGATTTTCAATTGCTCATAAATTTTAGTATTACTGATGTAGCAGCTTTAGTGGCCATGAAGTGCCAGTTGGGTTGACCGTAGCCCATTGAGCCAAAGTGACGTGTCGTGTATACATTTTTCTATAGAATACTGAATCCTGGGCCTAGTCAAATTTTATTAGTTTCCTAATTTTTGTCATTTATTTAAGGGCCCATATTACTCTATTTTATGATCTATGTTATAATGTTGTTTCCTCGTCAAAAACATACCTGGAGTTTTGTTTCGTTTCATTCACACGTGTTTAACACACAAACCTGCATATTTAGGCTGAGTTCTTTTCTTAGACAAAAAAAATGCGGTTCCACCTTGTGATGTCATGTCATGTGGAAATACAGGAAGTGCTCCGCTGTGTTTTTAAACTTCACACACCTTCACTAGAATCATTTGGATAATTTCAGCCCTGGAATTGTCAGTCTCTACTAAATTAAAGGTAAAATGTAGCTGTTAACTTGAAAACTACTGCTGCCTTCATGACATCACAAGGTGAAACAGAGCATTTCGAGCTTTGGAGATGTACACAGACTAATAATAAAGTGTTACTCAAACATGTGTAAATGAAACAAAACACAACAGATATGTTTTTGATGAGGTAACAACATTATAACATGGCTTAAAACTCATAAAAGTAAATTTTTTGGAATATTTGTCAATTTTACATACAGGACAATGGAGCCTACCTGTTCTAATTTTAATGTAACACTTGAGTATTAAACACAAAGATCAACAAACTGGAGAGATGCAAGAGATATTGTCATCAAGTCCATTTTCAAAATGGCCAACATTAAAATTAAAGGTGCACTCTGTAACTTTTCAGGTGGAGGGTCACTTGCTTATGCTCATTATTGTTTGCGTAGAATATTCCACAGTATGGCTTTAAACTTATCTCCATGGGGACAAGCAGGCGCGGCACCACAAGGTCAAGTTACAGTTCAGTTCTGTGCAGAGGCGACCACGCTCACAGTAAGAATGCATGTTTCCCAAGTCATTTTTAGCTATAAAAACACCTGTAATTCAATA
>JACM01050255.1:0-24042 GCA_000787095.1 Periophthalmodon schlosseri | reverse complement strand
CATCACTAATCTAAACTTCTGACCTAAGAATTGGTTCTAAATTTACCTACGTGGATAAATAAAGGCAAACCCCCCCCCCCAAAAAAAAACCGTAGGCTATATTACCTGTGTGGGTCACTCACAACTGGTCTCTGACATAAACTGAAGCCAGTCTTGGACTATTTGTAGGTTTACAAAAGGCACACTGCATAAATCATTTAGTGTACAATGATTTATTAATTGTGTTTTTATGTTCAATAAGTTGTTATTTACTTTCCACTCCAGTAGCCCATAGGGTGGAGAGGGTGTCCTCTCCAAAGAAAGACTGCAAGGCAGCTGTCAAGCCTCCACGCCTACCACTGTGGAGGAAATGCCATTTCCCCTGGATCCAAAATGTTATCGCTCACCGCAGCTGTAAGTTGTGCAACTGATAGGCCTACAGTTGAACTCTCTGCTCGAGTGCCAGAGGCTTAATTGCTTTCAGCCTTTTGGACTATTGCAAGTTGCAACATACAACTTAGAGAGGACCACTATCAAAGACACAAACAATAGCCTAAGCTTGGTCAGTAATATGGGAATTTAAGTAAAATCCCAACCTGGGGGTCAAGGCCCAAAGGCTCCCCAGGGCCTCTTGGTCCAAATGTCCAAATTGTGTGAATTATGAAGAAATGGTAAGTTAAATGCTTCCATAAAGTTTATTTTATAAACAATTATTGTTCTATAATGTTCTTTGTTAACCAGAAAATAATTATATTCTTCCTTATGAGGTTGTTAAGTTCGGCAAGATATCCACAGGTAAAATTGGGGTTGCTGGGAGAAAAAGGTTGGGAACAATGGCCTATAGGACAAACTGAAAATTAAATGGGGAGTGATTCGATAAGCTAGTGTTCTTCATCTGCTAAATATGCAAGGATGATATTTTGCATAGGGCTCAGAGTAATTTGACAATTGCTGACCACAGATTTCCTACCTGCATTAAAACCAGTCCATGTTATTAATCATATACGTTCTGTGCCTACAATAATAAATCAAATTGATCCAAACCTGTTGTAGTTATTTTTCAAGCCAGTGGACAGTGACAGCTCAGTGCCCCAAGTAAGTTTTCACAAGAAGAAAAAGTCAATTGCTGCCTTACAATAATGCTTCAGTCTATTAGGCAGATAGTGGACTGTGGCACAGAGGCTATTGGCTGACTTTATTTATTTGCTTCAGATGGTCAGGCGAGTGTTTAATTAAAATGGAAAAGCCACGGCATTTTGATGACTCAGTAGAAAAACAAATGTCTCCATGGTAAATTTTGTCAGACAATTAAGAAAGTAAAAATACATCAAGTGGTAGTAATAACAATATATTTGTTTGATTAGCTCTTTTACCCAAATGTATAACAAATAAAACAACATAATACTAATTGTTGTTAATAGTTTACCTTTCATCCTATTTACAGTAGCTTTGATCAACAGTAATACATTTTAGAGCACTTTCAGAGACTGGTGAAATTTGCTGGAGATATTGTATTAGTAAGATATAGACTCATATATGTCAAAGGTTTCTGGTGCTTTAGATGCAACTAGTGGTCTGTAAAGAAACTAATTAGACACTTAAGCTTCAACCAGTTGCACCAGTTTTGCCAGTTAACTTTATTTCATGGCGTGATCCAACAAACTATACTGAAGGAGTTATCACACTTACAGTGATAAAAGTAATGTTCTGCTCTGTGCCAGTGAGGATGTAAAACATCATTAGAGTCTGTGCAGATCAATTTTGCTTTGGCAGGTGCAAATGATCAATGCAGGCATATGTACCTCACCCCAAGGTCAGTGTGCTCTCCTCCTAATGCACCTGCCACAGCCGGACCATTCGCTCACTCTATGAGTGCTGTGTTCAGATTGACTTTACATTTTTTTTAAAAGTAACCTGATTGATTTTTGCCTTCTTTCAAATTCTTGCATGGTCTTTATTTTAAATGTTAAAAATTATAATGTTAAAAGTAGATTGATTGCTTAAAAAAAAAAAAATCAACAGCTGGGAGCAAAACATTTTTGTCTTGTATATGCTTGATTGGATAGGACAGATTTAAATGTGAAATGGGGGTGAAGAGTTGGGATAAACATTTAGCAAATTGCTGAGGCCAGCACAGAACCTGGTATGACCTACTATTGTGACTGAACAACTATTCTACTTGTAACTTTTTTTTTTAATAATTGATTGATGCAATGCAGAGTCTTTTAATCAAATTATACAGACAACAACCCTTCAGCCCTTCAGAGGATTTGGCAGGAAGTCAACCAGGTGTAAAATCTACATGCCCAATAATGCAACTTATTTCCTGTTGTAGGTTTAATGTGGCATGGGGTAATTTTTGCCCAGGTTCCGTCATTTCATATACTTTCTAACAACTAATCAAAAAAATGTTGAGTTGAGCCTTTTTAAAACTATGACTTTTATAAACTAGTGGTGTAACAGATGGTCCCAGTGGGGATCAGAGAGACTTGTGTGGCCTCTGACTGATCAAAGGACATTTCTGAGCAGGTTAAGCCGCTGTCACATGACCCATAACCCGCAACAGATGTTTATGATTGGACAGGATTAGGGACTCTGCATTTTCATCATCAGGATTTGTTCAACTCAAATAAAAAAAAAAATAAAAAATGAGCATAGGCCCGGACTTAAGCTGCCAAATCGTTTTAATTACAGTGGTCATCAAATCCAACTTCTAAGAGATGTGCCAGCCCAGGCGTCATTACCCAGAGCTGTGCCCAGAAGTTGAAAGCTTGGCATCAGTTTTTAGCTTTTTAAAAGTCAGTTGGGATATCATTCAGGAGTATAAAATGTGTTATTTAACTATGTTTTCAATTTGTTTTAATATAAAAAGGTATAGTGTATGGCATTGAAAGTCAGCAAGTGTTTAATATAATATGAACATGATTTTTTATTGTGCAAAAACAAAACAAAAAGATCTTAAATGGTCCAGATGCATCAGTACATGGAAAGGCAGAACACAATTGGGTAGCCTCTTATAATTGATGGTTTAGCCTTGTGGCATAATAACCGTTTGTATTTTGTCCTTGTGAAGTGTATTCTTTTCTCTTTGTGTGTTCCATGAGCTAATCACCCACAGGCTGTAATCACATGCTTTTCAATGTGGACAATAATGACTACAATTAAACGGCTTCCATGTATTAACACATTCTCTAGCACCCCAGGCTTCACAAATAATGTCTCATGCCTTTGTTTACATATGAGTTTGTGAAACTCATTGATCACTGATGTTTTATAATTGTTATTAGCTGATTGAGTGTTAAGATATTTTTCCATGCCTCTTTAGAGACAGTGATATATGAAACCAGGACGTTTTAGGGTGATGAAAAATTTGCACCCTCAATTAGCAATTTACAATTCCAAACACAATTATTATTTAAGTCTTCAAAATGTCGCCTATAAACAGAAACCTGGAACCCATGAATTCTGGCTTATTCTGTTTTGTGAATTTCATTTCCAGTGAAATCTGTGTTTGTATTATGTTCCTAATCCTGCCTCACAACATCTTACAAAACCTTTTTTTTTTTTTTAAATTTGTACATCATTGAAATGATATAAACATAAAAATACTAATACAAAATTGTGCCAAATAACTCTCTTCTGCGTTTGGTCTTCTTTTAGGTTTAGCACAAAATGAAAAATACCTGGGAGGAACAGTAACACTCATATTTACAATAAAAGAATGAGAGGTGAGGGCATGATGGTCAGTGCTTCCAGGAGTGGGAGGAGATATGGAGGAGAGCTAATGGGAATTAAGAGTATTGTGAGATTAATCAAACCAGAACGAATAAAACAAACCTACTTGAAGTATGACATCATTAAGTTTGTCAGTTTTCTGGAATGCTGCGGAAAAGTTTGTGTATTTGATGAGTTATCATGCCCACACTAAAGAGTAAACCAAACAAACTTAATGAGCAGAGATAGGCCAATGTGTCATCATCTCACACAAACATTGTATAATTAGCAGAAGGTAATGAGAGAAGTTCTGCGAGAAACCAACAGCCACTTGACCCTAGCTGCTTGGTTCTGAAACTAAAAAAAAACAAAAAACATCACCATAAAAGAAGTGTATATGATAGTAGTTACACATATAAGATAGGGCGAAGGCTTTTATCTGTTTTGCTTCACAAAAATGGAATACACTCCAAGGAAAAGCAAAACTGTATACTGTAGTGACACAATCACAATTTAATCATCTGGTAACAAACTTTTATACACACACCTGCACCTGTTTTTAATGTTTTATATGGACTTGTATACTTGTTTGTTTTGTTTATTATTTTATGTATTTTAAACAGGGCACCCATGAAAAAGAGAGCCCAAATCCTCTCACTGGGTTCCCCTGTGTAAATAAAGATAAACAAAAGAAAGAAGTGTCAAGATTATTTAGATTAAAGACACTGTACCTGATTTTTGCTGTCTTATAAACATAAAAACAGAACTATATCATTTTAAACGGTTTGCAGTGGTCCAAATGTAGTCACTTACCTTATGCATTCTCAGCATCCTAATTATTCCCCAGGATGAATTTCAAAGCGCTTTTCAAAACCAGAACGGAGTTTTGCCATCACGGTAATGCTAACAACTAGCATGCTAACAGTGATTCTGATTATTGGACAGTAAAAGACAACAATATCTTAAAGTAAATTTGTGCTTGAGATTTGTCTGTCACCAGATTTTCGAAGAGCATGAGTGTGTCCTGTTTAGCCTGTCGTCCATTGAAGTTTTCCATTTGAGGTTAAATGGCAACAGGCATTTTCCCTTGATTTTACTGTGTCTGTTATGAGACTTGTTGACCGATCTTGTTGAAATATTGGCTTTGCTATTCTTAACTCCTGTGTGCAGCAGTCCATTCTGTATGTACTTCAGGCAGTGCACTGATAATGTTTGCCCCAATCCTCAGAGGTCAAAAACGTAGCTGTACCTGTGTGTCATTCACTCTAAGATTGTTGCTAAGATGTATTCAATCAACAGTGGGTTTTTCTAACAATCTTTATTATTATTCTGTATATTATATTATGGTTTACAATGTGCACGGCTTTCTACAGTTAGCCAGTATTACTGTTATTATTACTGTAGTGTTAGTGTGTTTATATGGTAAACATACACACACACACACACAGCAGTCGATTCAAGGACAAATTCAATTTAATAGGTGAGACTTGTTATAAAAGCATGTACTGAACAGTTTGTCCACATTTCTATAAATAACATTTTCAAGTCCTCTGTGCTCCATAAACCCAAGTTAAAACAACCCCAGTTTGCTTTCCATGGAGCTAAATGCTGTACTGTAGGGACAATATTCACTATTTTAGCAAACTTAAAGATGCTGTGCCTGATTTTTCTGGTCTTAAAAACATGAAAACAGAACTATTATTACTGTTACTATTATACCGCAATGAGTTTATAAGACCTTTTCACAACTTTCGCAGACAAGACTGGAGTTTTGCCATCAAGGTAAAGCTAAAAAACAACTAGCTTGCTAACCACACACTTCCTGAATTACTGACAATTTTGATCTCAAGAGCTGCCTATCTGTTGCCCAACTTACAGAGACAAGATACATTTTGCTCATGGGGAAGAAAATCTGCCTTTAAAGTAAAAAGATAAAAATATATATAGACAAACAGCAAGATTTATACATGATGGCATATTTAAAAGACCTGTAAGACCTTATTGTTTGAGTTTTTACTGTACCCTCGTGTTTAAATCTGATACAATAATATCTTGTTGTTGGGAGGATTCTGAGTAGCATGCCAAAGAAAGATGTACCATTTCATCCGGCATGTTTATGATGCACGAAAAAGCCAGATTTGTTCTTCTAATCCCTTCCAAAATGGCTTGCTTTCTATTCAGATATGACATGTTGTTTACAAGGATACAGTATGTACAGCCAGTCGAGGATATAAGCACTGCAGAAAGAGAATGAAAAAGAGCTAAATGTGTTTGGAGGGCATCTCAAAGTAAAGTATCGTATATGTGGGATGAAGTTGGGGGAATACACTGTAGCTAATATGAAATAAAGTGTGGGGGAGGAGGCCCTTAAGCAACACAAGTGAGGACATTATCTAGTTCATTAATCCGCACAAAGCGACTCCAAACATATGCTGTCGAAACACCGCAATGCCTCTCACACAAACCATAGCCCCACAACTGTGATTAATATTCATCCAAATGTCATCTCACTTTTCCGCAGGAGCCACTATTTTCATTTGAATTTCCCAGAAGTCAAAGGAACTGGAAAATGACTTTGAAATACTCCCTCCTTGTTCCCATGAGTCTTTGGGGGAGGATTTGGATTCTCCTTTAGAGTTTGTTTCTGGAAGGCACTGTTCCAAAGACATGCAAAGTATTATAAAATGTGTAGTAGTATTAGTGGTAGTCTCATAGTAATAGCAGTGGTAATGGTCATACCAATTAAAGTAGTAGTTCTTGTTAAATGTAGTAGTAGCTGTATAGTCAGCACCAGTTAGAGTATTAATCAAAAGGGCGCTAAGTAACTTTTCTGGTGGAGGGTCTGTCATCTATTTTCCATGAATATATTATTGCTTTGCCTGGAACGTTCAAAAGTATCTGACATTAAACCTTTCTCTTGCCATAGAGATTTGCAAACTACTAGGACAAGTTACAGACTACATCTGAAGAAAGGCAAGCCCACTCAGAATTCATATTTGTGGTGTATTAGTATTAGTGTATTCATTGTGTTATGTGAGAATGCAACAGGGCCAGGTTGGCCAATATATGTAATTACAAACAGGGACTTTAAGGAGTTTTATTGTGAATAATAACATAAATGAATAGATACATAGTATATATAAATATATAAATGTCGCAGGAGGAATATGCCAGGCAAAGCAATAACTTCTCCATGAAGACAAGCAGGTGCTGGATCCCCCATCAGAAAAGTTACACAGTGCACCGTTTTTCGTTTTGCACCTTTAATGTTTAAATTAATCATGAAAAAGTCATTTTGGTATATATTATTATAGTAATAGTGAAGGTGGCAGGTATATGGCAATTTTAGAAAGAAGTTAGTTGCGACAGCGGAACCAGTTAGTGGTATTATTTTTTAGTACTAAGAAGTTAAGAACTAGAAATATAGGCCTGTGTTTTGCTGTGATAGTTGGAGTACTAAACTACTTTTGGGTGGGAGTAATGAATAACTTTCTGTACTACTTTTCCTACTCCTCTGCTTATCTCCTACCCACTTAGATCATTTTGTTTTTGCTCCTCAGACTTGCTGCCCGGTCCTGTCCTACACTGCTCTGTCATTTGCATGCTTGTTGCCTGCATGAGATTATACAGGGCAAAGTGCCCTGGTATGGCACAAATCAAAAGGAAGCCATGACTTGTTATCTCTGAGCCGCATTTCCCGGCCTTCACAGAGGAGCACTATCTTCAGCTTTGATGTTGGAGCCACTGGCCAAGTCTCCAGCTCCACTGCCATCATCAAGTGAGCGCTTTGTCATTAAATCCTAGAGCTGCTTCTAATTATGGCCCACATCACTGCAACAGTATATTGGCCTTCTTTTCTAAGCAGCAGGGCACCAAACAATGTCTGATATAGAACAAAACTGCTGAAATAAAGAAAGGAAGCAGAAAAACAAAATGCAAAATTTTTTATCTGCCAGTGGCAAGGACATTGTGATAAACACAATGATTAATAATGTGAAACATTTTAGAATTGTGTGAAAGAAAAGGAGGAAAAACTGTGGGAAAGTTCACAAAATTGTCAAAAGATCAAAGTAAAATTCCAAACATGAGTCTGAATGTAGAAGTCTCAGCCAAAACACAGATTCTGGAACTTGAAGGGTATAAATTAAAGATCCACTATGTAACTTTTCTGGTGGAGGTTCCACCACCTGCTTGTCCATTTAATCCCAAACTGTGGAACATTCCATGCAAAGCGATAACATATTCAAGCAAGTGGCTGACCTCCACTAGGAAAGTTACATAATGCACCTTTAAAGTCTTCACAATTTCCTATCCATAAAGTAAATATTGTCAAAACATATTATTTTACATTATTTCTACCAATTAAACATTACAGTTACATTTTTCTCATTTATAAGCATTAATCCATTAGCATTCTTTTATTATTATTTTAAAATGTATTTAGATAAGTTGTATCTCATTGAAATAGAACAATTCTCACCACTTGATCTGCTCTGTTATGTGATGATGCTATACTTTCAGATTATTGTTGAATCTGATAATTGATATTTATAGGAACATTCATTATATCTTTATTTACCCAACCACATAACAGTAGGTTTGCCAGCTCCAAATTTCAATGAAACATTATGGACATATGATGTGAGAACCCAGCTCTATAACTTATGGTCACAGATGTGTGTTGCAGTGCTGATGTGATCTGTCTGTGGCTGCTCCTGCTCTGCACACACCCATGCTCCCTGAGTCGCACAGATCGGTGGCCGGGGATTGGGTGGATTTCATTGAGCGTCTTTCATCTTCAAACTCTCTCAATTCCCTTGTCACCTACACTCCTAGCAGCTCTATTTATAACGTGTAACCATAACAACTGGTCTTTTCTCTTTGCCAAATGAGGAGTCTGTCACTAGGTGCCTTTGTGCTTCCAGTATGCAGCATGTTGAGCTTTAAATGATTGAACTTTTATCTGTAACCTGTTTATTTTATTATATAGGGCACAACTTCTTTTTAAAAGAAACTGTGTACTTAGACTGCAGTGTTACAGTAGTTCGCTGTCCATGGTGCTGAATCACAAAAACAGTTATAGTAGAAGTATTTGAAAAAAAGCTGTTAAAAAATGTTAAAAATGTTAAATGCCATTATTTGTTAAGTATATATGAAATTTTAAAACTGTGTATTTGTTTATTTTTTGCTTGGTGTTGGGGAAAGTAACCTGGGGAAAATAACTTGGCAACCAACCCAGGAAATGCATTGCAAAAAAAACCAAAACAAAAAACAAACAAAAAAAAACCCACTGTGCCATGGTAATAATTTTATGTGGCATAATTGTATTTGTATAATTGTATTTATCTGAGTTTCACAAACATTGGTTACAATAAAAAATAGATTCATAGGCTACAGTTTGATGCAATGCAATTTTCAAATAATCTTGCAACCCTCGGCTCAGTGCCTCACGACCTCCACTTTGGAAACCACTCCCTTAAGATCACTGACGTTCTCAGTGGTACTGTATTTGTTGCTCCTAATTTGCTACAAAGAACAGTAAAATGACAGTGACCCAAAACATTGTTCATGTTCTATTGTGGGTATTGTTGAAATCAAGACTTTTCAAAACATAAAATTTTCAAACTCTGACTCACCTATTAGTGCCACCAGTTGAAGTTAAATGGGCCACATACTGTCTGGATCTTCGAGGAGCGAGATTATGGTTTTATGAAACTTACTAAAAAGTTGTACTTTTCTGAACCTCCCCCGAGAATGCGAAGTGTCTGGCTTAGTTTTTGTGTGAAGTGTAAATTGTCAGAGCTGAGGAGAGTGCCACAGATGAATGAGACTTTGTACAGGTGCAGGAGCATTGTTGTGCCACAAAGTTTCCTCTCGTTTGCACCACTTCTGAAGAGACCTAGGACTTAATGCTCTTCAGATCTCTTCACAACCTTCATGTGATGAGCAGAGGAAAGAAAACAAGGCTGTCTGTCAGTTTGATAAAAGTTTTTTTGCTTAGTTTGAAGTTGAATTAATGCACAAGGTAGAATATGTCATGCATATCAAATGTGGCTGTGGTGGTGACGTGAATGCATGAAGCAAAAATAAGGAAGAAAAACATCCCCTGGCTTGCTTAGGTTTTCTGTAGCCATCGTACTACTTCCCTCATACACATAAGGACATATTTTTCAAGCACTTATGACTTATTATTTTGGAGCATATAATAATAAGCACAGCTTTTTAAAAATATGGCATGTGCAAAAAAAAATATTATAAGTAGGACTATAAATACACTGTGCCATAGCTTGCCACACCCATACCATTTTGGCGTATTAAGTCACTTTAATATGCCATTGTTTTATGGTAACGACAACATATTGCTCCCATGAGTCATCCTATTTAAAACTACGCATGCATGGATAAGCTTATAGCACATCAGATGGAATAGCACTAAAAAACAGAAAGCACTGTGCGTGTTTCCATCACAGACGACTCCCCTCATCAGGAGCTGTCAGTGGAGCAGGTTACGTTTAAACAGCCAGCACACCCGGGTGTGCTGAGGCATGAACACAAACAGTACAGAGCCATTCAGATGAACAGGCTAACACGCGTTCAGCTGCCGAGAGGTGAAGCCATTGTTTGACATCTGGCTGATCCCACTATCACGCAGCCTTCAGTGAGTGCTAATTGCTCCCAGTGGGACCAATCCCAGGATCACACCTAAATGAATCTGGTCCAAGTTCAGTCTATCTGGGATTGCAGGTAAGGCAGGCTTTTAAAATGCCAAATTGGCCATGATTTTAATGAGGGCATAATACCATACAAATTGTTCCCTTGTAAAAAACATACCTGGAGTTGTAAGTATCATTTATGCTTGTTTTGGTATTTCTGTGCACTAGGTCCTCACTAGGTCCTCAGAAATCAATTTTCCACAGATGGTTATGTAACAGGTAGAATCCAGAAGTTCTCAGCATTGCGCGCAAATTGGTTTCACTACAACTGCATATATATGTAATTAAGCCAGTCACATTGCTAAACACATGCTTTGTTGTTGTTTTTTCTAGAGTATTGCCTATCAGGAGAGGGAGCTGATTCTTGGTTGTTGTCTCGTGTCTTCTTAATATACATATGTACAGTTTATTTATGTTTTTTGATCTTTGCGCCAGACATGCCACTAATCACAATTATAATATTTTGCCACTGCCCTGCACTAATGAAAACATACAACACAAACCTAAATATGAAAAATGTGCAAAATGTTTAGAAGCCAATAAAAACTAAAGCACGATATGGGTTCTTTAAGATTGTTGAAAATGGGTGGATCATTACAAAGAACAATGTGTTATTGGGAACTGAAGTTTATCTCACAGTGTAACAGAAGGGAGGGATTAAAAATGATTATACCAATCTTATTATTTCAGAATGCAGCCTGACCTTGTTGCTAATGTCATCTGAAGCGCCTTAAAAGATTATTTATGATGAGATGAGTCACATCCTCAATTAAACAACATTTGCTGTGTGGAGATCCAGTACACTTTTGGTGTCCTTCTCAAAAGACCATCAAGGTTGATTTGGCAATACACAACCCACGGTCTCTACACACATTTAAATTTACAACTTTCTGACAACTTAATGTATGGGTGTCATTTAGATGCCATAGGAGAAAGGTTATTTTGTAAGACTGGTGTAATTCATATAGAAAACAGCTGGCATTGGAGGTGGAAGAGGTTGCACATTAATCAGAGGGTTGTTGGTGATTAAATCTTTGTTCCTCACATGTTATATTACTGTGTCCTTGAGCAAGACACTGGCCAAACAGTTTTGAATGTATGAATAGAAAGAGCTTTGAGTACTCATAGAACGTAAATGGGAGCTGTGTACAACTGATTTTTTTAAATAATATGAACTTTTACAAACATGTCTACAAAAGAGATATCAAATACATGTGTGAGTATATTGGTGTATTTGTCACAAGTAGTAAGTCTGGTTTAGAATTTTAAGTTGTAATGCTGTGTAGAGATTATTTCATGCTTCTGCTGTGGGCTGTGTTTATTCTGTCAACGCTGAGTCTGTGGCACAATCACTGTTCCTCTTTGGTAAAGGTTCACTCTGTCTTCAGTTTTAAATTTAGAATTAGCGATTCTTTTTGTCAGACGGGAGAGTTCATTTACCTGCTTTACATGTTTCGGCTACTTCCTGTACCCTTCCTCAGAAGTGTCGTGTGAAGATGTAGTGACGTGTCCTGTAGGCAGCTTACTTGGTTTTCTAATCACTGTTCCTGTCACTGGTTCTGTGCAGTAACAAGCTGTCAGCACCCAGGATTCTGAGTAAAGCTGAGTGCTACAAGACCACAAATACAAATATGATTCTACTTTCTCTTCTTCCTTAGATGAGGATCAGTGTTAAATTGAAAAGAAGACAGGTCAAAATGATAGAAAGTAATTTGCCAACATAGAGTTATCAGCATGTTGTTGTATTTGTAGATTTTATTGTCCTGGTAGGAAAATTTGACCTCTGGATTTCACTCATCCTTCAACCAGTACCTCAGGGCAATCTGTCAGGAGGATATAGGTGACCACAATACAGCGCCTGGGGACCCATGTCCATATGAGCAAGGATTTTGGTCAGGAGTACATAGTTGGAGGGTAAGCCTTCTGCATGTTTTGAGTTATTACAACATATTATCTAAACATAACAAAAAGCAGCAAGTAGTCATAGGTCTCATGAGGAAAATACCTACAGCTGAATTGATTTTGTCACAGCTTTGCAAAGTTGTGATGCTGTGTAGAATATTTATACAGCCAAGCATTCCAAAATGTGCACACTGTTTTTAAAATACTTGTTGCTTTTGTACTGATTTGAATTGAACATAAGTAGATAATTATTTTACATTTTAATTTAAAAAAGAGTAATAATAGAAACAGGTCCAGTGACTTAATGTTCAAGATTGTATAACTGATAGACCCTGCCTTTCTTCACAATGGCATTTCATTGTAATATTTCAGCATTTCAGTTACTTGTGACATTTTCACATCTAACTGCACTCAAGCCTCGAATGCAGGACAGTACAGTTTTACTCGAACATGCATAAATCAATCCAAATACTAGTAAGCTAATGATGAGGGAACGCTGTTGCTGCTAAAAGCTCATTTAAGTCTATTTAGCCTAATATGTCTCCTTTAATAATAGAGCATTTTCTGTTGATATTTTTTCATCCGTATAAAGCACTGAGAGCCAAGTTTGTAATACAGCATAAGACATGCAGCAGCTCTCATGTTTAGTTTATTGTTTCTTTGTCCCAGTACTTTAAACTGTATCTTCTTATGAACCCCTTTTTACATTCATCTTTTTCCTCTCAATACCAAAATGTCTGCAGCCATAAGCACAGAAAGACGCACAAACCGGATTGCTCACAGTGGGCATGCTCCAAATCAATTCACTGCTGTTTCTTTATTGGAGCCAGTAAATGTTCTTCATTCCCTAGGAGAGCCGTGTGCACTGTTCCAACACTCCCTTAAATCATTTAGCCACATGTAAATGTGCAATATCCCTCCATGCGCCATATGCTGTGTTTATTAACTTATGTTTATTATACAGAGCCATACAATCATCGGGCAATTTCATTAAGCCTTCCTTATGTGTGCCTACAAATGCAGACTCTCAGTGGATCTCTACAGTTGGAACTGAAGCTGTATTTAAAGGTGCTCGATCTAACTTTTCTGGTGCGGGTCTGCCACCTGCTTGAGTCCAAGGAGATGCTATGACTTTGCCTGGAATGTTCCACAGTATGGCACTAAAGTTAACCAGCTCCGAGGAGACAAGCATACAACAGCACCAAGACAATTTTCAGCTTGGATTACAGGTAATTTCTTAGCAAGAAAAGCACCTGTAATTGAATAAATGCAAGATAGACTGGCATAATGCCATGGAGACAAGCAGGTGGCAGAACCCTACCAGAAAAGTGACATAGTGCCCCTTCAAACAGCTGAAAACATAACTTTGCACTGTGATATTTTTCTTGTAATCCTGGCAACCATTCAGTGCTAGTTTTCTCTCCAACCTCCTCTATCCACACTAAACTATTCATACAGTCAGGTAAGATTAAATGTCTTGCCCAAGGACACCATGGCAGTAGTTCTCATCCTATTACAATCCAAATTCTATGGTGTTATCCTGCAAGATGAATGATCAATTTGAAAGCCATGAAGAACAAAAATTGTATTAGCTCCAAGCAGAAAAGCATAGTCACATCTGGAATAAAAGCATTTAAAAGGACATATATAATAGGCCTATATGAAGTATGGCCTTGTAATAGAGCTCAGACAACTGCTTCATGCTCCATAAAGCAAACATTACCATCACTGACTCATAAATCTAACTGTAGTTGATGAAAATTTGAGGTAAAGGGATTGCTTCACTTCTGTTAAAGGTGCTGTACCTGATTTTTTTTGTTAACTGTTTTAAAAAATGTAAAAAAACCCCCAAAAAACAGAACAACTTTAAACGGTGTGCAGTGTTCCAAAGTCCTCACTGACCTTATGCACTCTAATCATTCACTGCGATGAGTTTATAAGCATATTTTCACAACGTAGACATAGTCTATGCACATTACCGTGAGGGCAAAACCTCACGGTAATGAGGACCGTGAGGGTAAAGCCTCACGGTAATGCTAACAAATATTAGCATGATAAAACCCACGTCATAAAACCCACTTCACGATTATCAGGCAGTTAAACACTTTATGCAAACAGCATGCAACATATTGTGACCTCAGGAGCTATATGATAATTCTGTAGTGGAGCAAGAAAATTTCTCACATACATGGAAAAAAAAAATCGGGTACAGGGCCTTTAACATAGCACACTGGAAGTGACTTTTTTCACTGCAAATCCCATCTGATGTTTGCCGATTGACAATCCCTTTCCAGAACAACTGTTGGCTGTTTGCTTTGTGAGCCACATTAAACCACCCAAGAGGAATTTCAGTAAAAATCAATTTTCAGACAAGAAGCAATAAAACTTGTCTGGGTCTTGGCAGACTTACAGGAAATTATCTCGTGCCTTTGTTCCGAATAAAGACTGCTTCTACATACTGACATTTAGAGTAAACAGACTGGACCGTGCATCCACTGGGTAATGTTAGGACAGGGAAATCACGCTCCCTCATTCTAAGCCCAGTTTAAATGAATAATTACAGCCGGGATAATTGCGTTTTCCACTATTGTTGACTGTGAAGGCCCTCCAACTCCATCACACAACACCAAAAACTCATTAATGAAATCACAAATCGGTAATCTTCACAAGCTGTATTCTCTACCATAATGGATGCCCTGGCACAGCTTCTTCAGCCCCTCTCCCATTTAAAACAAACACGCTCTTGTTTTGCACAGTTGGAACTTATTGGTTTGATTTCCCGCTGTGTTTATAATGCGTTAGAATGTGAATATGTGCTGTGGGCATTGGGAATGGAAAGCACTTTGGATGGCATAAGATCTGGTAGTTTCATCTGGAATGCTTTGGAACACCCAACGCGCTTTAATGCCAGCCTTATCAGCTTGAATCTGAATTAGCAGAGCAGCCTTCCCACCAGCTGAGTGCTCTGCCTCTACTAGCGGTTGCTTCTCCTGGCAAAAAAAGAAAAAAAAAGTGAGTGTATTTAAATGCAAAACAAAATAGCAAATTCACCCAACAATTTGATTGTAGTTCGATTAAACTCAAGCATGCTTTCTCAGACTTGTAAAACAGAGGACTTGCAGTATTCTTTGCCTGAGGCCTCCCATCACCACCAAACACATCATACTTTAAAATCAAGGTGGATGAAGTGTCTTGCCCAAGGACAGAATGCAAGGATACAAGCGCAGTCCTTCAGTTTGAAGAATAATGTGTTTAGACACAGATCTGAAAGAGCAATGTGGTGAGTTCAAACTATTAGTCAACCATGCTAACCCTTGATTTAAACCAGGAGAAACTAAACTTAGGACTTAAAGACACATATATGCTTTTGTCTAATATATAAGTATAAACTATGACATCCATGGATCATTATTTTTAAATGATGTTTTAAATTGCAATAATGACATAAAATGACTAAATAAAAGGAACATGTCCACTGACTTCCGACTGAAGGCTGCAGAGCTCCGTCTCTTATGGTATGCTGCAAACATCATGACAACAAAATGTCATGATGCCTTACCTATGGATAGCTGCAATCATGTAAAGGGAGTCTACCTGACTTTGAATGTATTAAAAAAATGTCAAAAACAGAACAGAGTTCATTTTAAATGGTTTGCAGTGGTCCAAAGTTATTCCTCACTTACCATATGAATTCAGAGCATCCTAATTATTCACCAAGAGTTTCTAAGTGCTTTTTACAACTTTCAGAAGCCAGAACAGAGTTTAACCCTCACAGTAAAGCTAACGGCAACTAGCATGCTAACCGTAATGAGTTAAAGCACTTTCACAACTTTTAGATGGCAGAGCTGAGTTCAGCTATGACTGTAAAGCAAACAACAATTACCGTGCTAACTGCGCACTTCTTGATTGGCGGACAATAAAAGGCTGTATACATTCAGGCAGTACACAACTGACTTATTTTGTCTTCAAAAGCTGCTTATACAATATTTATACTGGGTTAAGACAGATTTTGGTCACATATATGGAAAGAAATTGGTCCAGGGAGTTTGATTCGAACAATGTGTAAGGTAACAAAGTATTTATTTTAGTACAGCTCTTATACTGACCACTCACTGAAAAAAAAGGAAAAAAAAGTTTAGTTTTTGAAATTTCCTCCATAAATTCATACTAAAAGCATTTCTGGGGCAGGTCGGCCTGCACACGTGTCATTTTGCAGGTGTAAGCCAACTGAAGCATGTAGTGTCAGGACACAGCCCCAGCAGCGGGTCACTGCTCTGTCCTAATGTCATATACTATCCTTCACAGTGAGCACACATGTGCCTCCAATGACCTTTTCCCCATCCCTTCATGCCCTCCACCTGCACCTGCTCTGCCACTTCCTGTACGCCTCCTAATTAGTACGCGGTCATCATACCTCCCCAGCGTCCAAACTCATCCGGATAAAACGACTCAAAACCCATTTCTCTTCCCAGAGCATCATTCCGCAGGTCGAGCACACTCCGGGGCACTGCCAGGAAAAGGGAAACAGGTAGGATCAAAGGTAAGCTCTCATTTTGACCACGCTCTGCTGCACAAATAGGCCAGTTTACTGCGATATCGCTCTGTCTGATGATAGGATTTAGAGTGCTATCTTTATGTTCACTGGTTACAGATACCAAGCCGGGTTGCCAGATCAGCTTGAACAATTACCCTGGGTTCTCCACGTGGCTCTGTGGGGAATCATCAATTTAACAAAGACCAAATCCTCTGCAAAATCTTATCTGGTCAGTTTGAAGAGATGAGCTGCGTTTTGTGGGCTGTGCGGTGGTCTTATCTTTGTCAGAGTGCTGTGGAGTGCTATGAGAACAATCGCTGACACTGATAAGAGAGAGAACATATAGTGCCAGAGGAAGATAGGTGATAAGCTGAAACATAACTCCTGTATGGCAAAAGGAGACACTTCCTATCAACAAATGTAAATGTTTTGAACCGAATTAGGTCATATATATTCTAACATAAATATGTGGATAGTAAAATAAAAAAAATGAATACCTAATTAACTAACTTCAGATACTGCAAGTAGACTGCAATGTAGGGAGCACAAATATAGGCCTAGAACTGGGACAAGACAATAGTGAAAAAAAAATATTCTGAGGTTGCAATTTTGGTTGTTCTGCTGATGCATCTCTTCCTGATGGGGTACTGGAGGGTTGTGACACATTTGTAGTTAAAATAAGCATGGATTGGGGAAAGACTGTATTTAGGGCTTGAAAAATTCCATGGGTTTCTGGGTGATGAAAAATGTGCACCGTTGCCATAGCAATTAACATTTCAAACTAAATATTCTTTTGAATGATATACAAAATGGCACTTGTATACAGTAGGCTGAAAACCCTGAATACTAAAGTTCATAAGTATTTCCCTAATTTGAAACTACTGGTATGTAGGTTATGCAATCATCTGTACATGTATGTTCATACATACATACTAAAATAACGTATAGTGTATGTCTGATTGGTCCTAGGAAAGTCCAATAAATCAAATAACTGTGTGTCAGCCTGGGAATGGGGGAAATGACAAGTGACTGACAGCTGTAGCGAATGTAGTGGATGAGTGGAAGCAGACACTCAGTCAAGGACTAGACTAGAGAAAATAGTTCAACTATGTGAGATGCTTTTGATGATAAATAAATAAAATACACAACAACACTGAAGTGCCAAAAGACTAACTTAAAATGTACAAACTGGCTTTTGATCAACATAAAAAGAATGATAGAAAAAGGGTGACATAACTCCAAATCTAATTCTTTTTGTTTCTTTTTATGTTTGCATATTTTGCGTTGTACTCATCCAAATCCATCTTAAGTTTCTCACCTTGACAGGCGAGCACAAGGTTCTTTCTCCAGTTTAACTTTGTGGAGCAGAGGACTTCACTGGGATCATTATTAATGTCCCTGTCCTTTAGTGTCACTATCTAGGCCACTGCAGAGGTGTGTTCAGCTGGCTCTTCCAGCCTCATCTCTGCAAGTGGCACCAAAAGTGACCACGCAATCTTGGGAGAAGCTTCATATATCTGAACATTTGAGGGGACATCACATTTTAGCTTAGGGAGAAGAGGCAGGACGTGAATGGATGCGCAAAGAGGTGCAGGTGCTGGAAGCTGAAATTTAATGATGTCCCAAGAGAAGACAAAGCCATCTCAGTCTGACCCTGTCAAGTCTGAGCCCTGTGGTTACTTTGCCAGGACACAGGACATGTAAAAGGGTACCTCTTTTGTTTGTGGACACTCACTGAAGAAAGACGAGCAGGTTTTAGAAGGCTGTGACACAGAGAATATGGTCAAAACTGTATCACTGGTAGTGTTTTATTTCATTTGAGAATCTGAATTCACCAACTTATTTATGTAATAGGCCTACTGCAAACTCAAAGTTCTGAATTATTCTATTATTAAATGTATTAATCAACTGGAATTGTGGTTATATTGGTTTAAGCTTGAGTTTCCTGAACATTGGTTTAGGCTTGAGGTTCCTGATTATTGTAATTGATTGATTTATATTTATTTAATTTACTCCTCATATATATATATTAAATGCAACTGAGTACTATACTACATGTGAGAACTTGAAAAAGCTAATATTTTCTAATGTAGTAGGTAGGAATGTATGAGTACATGACAGTTCATTCATTCAGAGTAGTAATTAAGTACTAACTACTATATGCTTTGTAAACACTTAAAGTCACACCATGTAACATTTTACCCAAAAACTGGACTATGAGATAAAGTGTATATATGTTGGGTTTTTTTATTGCACAAAAAATAACATCTGTTCTTACTCTTTTGCACCTACACAAGCCTGACTCTTTCCTGACCTTTTACTATAATATTCTACAGTATGGCATAAAATCTATCTATCATAAATCTGTCTCTGTGAAGAATATTCCATAGAGTCATTCAGGTGTTGTGCCACCTCCAAAAAGTGGTTGCTTTTACACAAGCAAAACAAGTCTGAAAATAACTGCAGGATGAACATAATTGGATTTCATATAATAACTTTGTAGTGTTAAAAGCACTGCAAGGCTACCTGTGTTGAGAATGAAACAAAGCAGGGGGGCAAAAACAAAATTAGGTTGTGACACTTATGCCATATGCCATAGTGGAATAACTTGTCAACCCAGAAACTGAGTGGTGCTGACATGCAACAGTATGTGTGTGTGTGTGTGTGTGTGTGTGTGTGTGTGGTGTGTGTTGTTCCACTTCATCAAGAGGATAAAACATGTTTAAATATAAATTGTGTGTGTGTGTGTGTGTGTGTGTGGGTGTGTGTGTGTGTGTGTGTGTGTGTGTGCGTGCGTGTGTGTGTGCACGCGTGTGTGTCATTGAGATGTATTTACAGTGACAGATGGTGGCCCGTGCTCCAAAACACCAGTGAAGGACACAGCGGCCCATCCTAACTGCCTATTGACTTAGCAGGAGAGTGAGTGGAACAGCCTCATACTGGGCTGCTCCTATAACACACTACATCAACTTTACCCAGTACATGGCTCCATACCCCCCACAACCCACCATTTCATCAAGCAGGGTCAAAGGTCAAATGGCGTGTGAGGCCTTGAAGACACGCTGCTCTTCTTTTCCAGGTGAACTGAATGACTGAGTATGGCCACTCAAGGGAGATACAAATAACATTGTTAATCCAAGGATGCTCCTGATTCACTGTGTCAATAAGAGACAGGAAATGACCAGGACACATTTTCTTACATATACTAACCAGATTTTGAATTAACTGTAGATACCTGAATTAACATCTTGGATATATTTCTTGCTATAGTTTGACCAAGAAACAGAACAGAATGGTGTATAATATGATATTAACATATTTTGCACATTTTGCCCTTTTTCTCTCTGGTGTAGCCAAAGCAATTTGTCTGCACCTGATTTGTGATCTCTTGGGATTATGTTCACAGCATGACCTCACAGTTATTATTAATGTAATGTATAAAGAATGCAAATTATAGGTACACTATAACTTTTATGATGGAGGGAATGTAAGCGACCTACTTCATCAAGACTGTTTTGCCTGGAATTTTCCACAATATTGCATTAAACATTTCTATCGTTTTTTAATCATTTTTTAACCTGCTCAAAATACCTTAAACAATTGCTTTCTTGGTGCAAGTGGGTCCAAAGATCTGACCTGTAACTTAACAAAGCAATAATATCACCATGGATGTGACAGAAGTTCCACCAGAGAAATTTCTACTAGTGAATGGGCACAATGCAGTAGTTTCCCTACTGGATCAGTAAAAGTTTATGTAAGTTGGGGGTAACTTCTCAGACTCAGGAGTACCTAGATGGAGGATTAGGGTGAGCATTTATTATTCACTTAGGGCATGAAATTATAGATAAGTGTCTCTGTTAAAAATGGGTGAAACCACTATACCTCCAGAGAGCAGAACTAAAGAAAGAAATAAGATAAGTGGTTGTCTTAAGACTTGGGGACTGAACTCACAACCTCGTGTTGAAAGTTCTCATCATTGTGCCACTGAGCTGCTCCTTAGTTTGTACATTAAAGATCACTCAGCCTTTTTTAGCTGGCTCAGATCTTCACCATGCGTTAGTGAATTCCTTGGAGAAACTTCCTCTGCAGACCTGCCTGGGTTCAGATAAATATTCAGAGCCCGGCTGATGTGCACTCGCCTTGACCCCATGCTCTTTCCTCAGAGAGCAGATTACATTTTTCTCATGTATTGGATGTATTGGTGTGTGCTTTATTGCCGCCCCCAGAGCCCTGCACCCCTCACTGTATCTCGGCTCAGCCATAAAAGAGTGAGGCGCAGCCGGTGGAATTGGCACATATTAGTCTTCATCAGACTCGTGAGACACTGGCACTTATGAAGACCTATGTCATTTAATATACATCATGAGCTTCAGTGGAGGTACAGGGACGCCTCGGGTAAGCAGCTGAACGCCTCCTAACCACAAGGCCGCAGGACGAGTCAAGGCTACTGCTACCAGCACAATCTTTTACTTTACAAACACACTTCTGTTACAAAAACTAAACATTTATGAACTCTGCATTCTGTCATGTTTGCCAGTGATCTACAAAATCTATTCAATGTGTTTTAACTGCTTCAGATTCTTTTTTAATCACAGAGTAGCCCATAACACAATAAAACCAAATTGACTGGAGTAGTTTGCCAAGAAAACAAAACCAGGAAAAAAGCATAAAAAAACTAAAATTACACTAAAATTGATTGATTCAATCAGTCTGAGTGTGACACCCTCTCCAGATAGTACCACCACTCATTTTAATGGTTCATTCAGATGGGAAAAAGAAAACTGAAGGACCTGCTGTCTCAGCAGCCATCATAATGACACATCATGGATCAATCTAAATCAAAAAGCTCCTTTTGACTACATAAGATAAAACACCCAAGACCATGTCGCTGTAAAGCTCGAATGAAGCTATGCTGTTTATAATTTTATTCAAGACTAAACACCTACTATATTTTTCATCCCTGTTAAAAACGATAATTACCACTGACGGCTTTATAATCATAATTACACATTTATGCCCGAGTAATGTATGCTGTTGAAAGGTAGGCTGACACGTCATTGTTTCCACAGTGTCCATGCCTCAATTAAAATCACACAAAGTGAAAAGATATATATTTATATCTTGTCTGAGGCTTTTCATTAATCAATTTAGAGGCGACAAGCAATTATTTCTGGTGGTTGAAGTCCATGCCATCAATCTAAACTGCCCAATTAGCCTTTGTGGGTTTGTTGTCGCTCGCATAAATATTCTGAAGTTGCACACAGACATCTCATCAAGCAACTTTTAGAGATGATCTTAAACAGCCGCCATTAGACTGAATTATGGATGTGTCCCTAAATGTCTGAGTTTGGAGCCTCATTGTGCGTTCCTCTGATGAAAAATACATTTGGCCTTAAGCAGTAAGTCCAACAGACTGGAGCTAAAAAGCCACTGAATTTCTTAAAATAATACTAATGATAATAAAAAGAAACTTTTAAAGTTTGATTGCAGACATGATTTTACATCTTTTTCTATTTGTGTCCAAAAAAGACAGGCCTAGATAGACAGAGCTATCTGGGCTTTTGAAAATGTGATTTTAAAGAAGCAACAGTTCCCCTGCTGTGGCTGCTCAGCCCAGCCTTGAAAGTCCTCCCTATTTAAAAGTGGAAATTATATTAGCAAAGAGTATGTTCTGGCTACAATGCATGGATATCACACATTCTTTTTCATGAATTATAATTACAGTTGTATACAGTTGCAGTATAATGAGCTGTAGATCTGTCACAATGCTGGTTATTAGCGTTTTCAAAAAAGGCGAAGTACTAATGGGTTTTTACTTTGTTGTTTTTATGTCTAGTTTAATATGTCATATTGTGTGGTTGGGTTGATATTGCTGTTTATCATTGTTTTGATATATTACAGCAGTTCAGAATTTTAATACCATAACTTCACTGAATGGGCAAGTCAGAAAGTTCAAAAACTTTAAACCACATGATGTATCCATAAAGTAATTATGCGCTCTGCAAAAGTGAACTCCATCTCTCTGGCTTCTTTCTATAATGATATCGTTTCCTCTGGCCCGATGCTGCAGTGTTACTGCACACAGTCTTTGGAAATGTCAGGGAGATCAGTTGTTATCTTGTTAGCGCTGTTCCTAACAGTCTATCTTTAGTCGCTCTCATGATTCGTCCATGGTGATGCTTCAGTGACACGCCTTAGATGACTCACACAGACACCACACATTATTAATGTTTTACCAAAATAGTTACCCAGAAATAACAGCAGCCGTAACCCATGGTTACAGCAATGATGTCACCTGCTGCCATTGATCTCATGCACACTTTAGATCACATTTCCCATTAATGCTAGGCCACAACACACTGATTTACAATGCCTCTCCTTTATCACAGAACTAAAGCAACTTTTATATTCACCCCGAGCCGGCAGGTCTGCAGTCCCTTTATGTTCAGCTGGAAGATGTGCCCTTACAATAACGGTGACATCATCAGTGAGGAACAGGACTCTGTGTGGTGGTCTTTGATAATGATGTGGGAGAGAAGGGGTAAGTTTGGTGAGCTGAAAGATATGTTTATAATGAAGCCACTTCCGGTAGGTAATAAAGGTCTGCAGCTAATGCCTGGGGCACTGAGGCAGGCACGCACACCTTAAAGTAGAGCTCCAGGCTTAGACTGAAGACCAGAGGAAAGAGCAGTACCCACCTGCTTCTATGTTTGCCATTATGTGACCAGATTTACCCATAGGACAAAAAGTGACAACATGTTAGAAAGGACATTTTAAATCCATTTCCTTTCTTCAAATAATTGAGTGTTATTGAGCAAACCATAAAATTACTGGGAATATCAGGTATGAAAAAACAGTGCTTTGATATTTTTATGCAGAGAAAAGCACAACAGTTTGATGGCAAATGTTTCACTCGATATTTTTGAGTATCAGTCAGCAAAATATATATTTTTTTCTGGACCAACATTTCAGACAAAATGTGACAAAACCTGTGACAAAATCACAAACTATTATTTTTAAGAGGTGCTAGTCTGCTTTCCAGGAGCGAGTCTTGCTGTGTCATCTTACGCCACCCTAAAAGTCATCAATAAAATTCTTGGTGGAAAAATACTGATGAGTGACATCATCAGCTGCCCCTCTGGCTCGTCTCTGAGCACATTCCGCCAATGGATAAAAGGTCACACAGAGAGGTGCGAATGT